>JAPWLS010001696.1:0-60063 GCA_028551675.1 Tineola bisselliella
AGATTGAAATTGTTAAACGTTTGTAGTGCATTTAAACACCACTCCACTTTGGCGCGCTCTGTGACGTCATAGTGCTCATAGTGTCAATGTTGATAATACGATTTCTATTGACAATACGGACGGATAATCTCAGTTTTCTCTTGTTGTTTTGTACTGGTGATGAATTAATATTTTGTATCACTATCATTAAACCATGGAGCAACGCAGATAAGTATTGTGTTATGCCCAAATGTGATAATACGACAAAGAATGCACCTGACAAAGTGTTTTTTTCTTATTCCGAGAAATAAGGACGTAAGAAAATTATCAGATTGCACCTTCACAAAACCACTATCAGTCATTTTCTCAAACAAAACAAAACTCCGAAAATCACAAAACAAAAACAAATCGCAGGCAAACTTCAAACAAGCATACGTCGGTTGTTAAGTACCAACTTGGTATGGGTGCGTTCCCATTTGTTTTGCTGCTGCATACAATTTTATTTAAAAAATAATTTTTGCATAATAAACATTAATCGTTTCAATTAATATGGTAAACGTAATATAAAACATCACGTTATTAAAGCAAAAAAAAAAACAAAAAAGTTAATAACGGTTTCGTGCCAAAGCGAGAAACTGATATTTGTGATCAAAATGAACGTATTCTTTGTTCTTGGCTGCTATTGGTCCAAGTTACTACAACACAATTACGTCACATCCGTTTTTCAAAATATATGTGGGAATTTTGTATTCTGCTATTTTATCAACTTCTTTTCCCGGTCAAAACTAAATAATAATAAAAAATATTCATGTACACATAATTCTGATACAATATAGTTTATAAAAATATATAGTTATCGCTTATTTAAATTTTATGCATATACCCTATTATACTTTTAAACCTACTAACTAAACTAAATTGTGGATTATTCCAGAGTGAATGCATGAGCACTGAGCAGTCACTGGCGCTTGGACATAATAGTCTACTTATGAAAAGGGAACGATTTATAGTCGTTGCGAAAGCACAATAAATGCTGCATAAATCAACGTGTTATTTCAAGTATTGAAGCAGAATTTTTAATTAAAAACTTATAGTATAATAGATGAAAACTAATTGATTTATTGCATTGAATTATTATTTTGGCTTGATTTAAATGTGGAGAAAGACTAGAGAATATTTATTTACCAAATAAAAAGTTTTACAATAAACAAATAAACATATACTATCTTTATTATACGAATAAAAACGTGCTTAAGGCGTTTTCTGTCAGCTAACCATTAAAATAAATAAATAAAAAACTGTTCCCTAAAAGTGATGCCTGTAAAGATTTTAAATTTTTAAAATTCGTTATTTTGAATAAAACCTTGTGGTGTTAACTTAAAATTGCTTCATTTTTATTTTTATAGGTTAGTATTGGTCTTAAATTTATGTTAATATTCCCTCCATAAAATATTTCCCTCAAATTTATTGTATATTTTTGTCTAAACGTAATACGATTGATTGTACATATTAAAATGTGTGGTTAACAGAGGCGGCTCGTCCTAAAGAGCGCTGGTGCAGTGCACTCCTACGAAAATTACAGAACTTATATTACAGCGGCGTAGATATAGGTAATATAATATACTATTGTATAGGCATAGTAGAATAGAATGAATGTAATGTAAGGATAGTATGTATTATGAAGAAATATAGATTACTTCTGTAATTTTCGTGGGAGTGCACTGCACCAGCGCTCTTTAGAACGAGCCGCCTCTGGTGGTTAATATTTTTCAATATATCTCTGTATTTAAGTAGGTAATAAGCTGCAATGAATTGTATTATTTAATATTTGAAAAGTTGAAAAGAACAAAATGTGAGGTTGTTCGCGAATGAACGAATGAATTCGCAAATCGGATTACAACAAACAAAATAGCTGCGATAGTAATCCGCATAAAGTTTTATAAATTAAGCTTACGAACGAGTCCAAAATTATTTCATAAAACCGATTAAAGGATTTCTATAGAAACTAAAGTAGGTCACTTTTGAGTATAGTCCATGACTTTCGAGTTGAGATAATATTGAATGGCGAAACGATTTATTTCTTTGATGTGTTTTAGGTTTTTGGGTCACGGAGTTGTTTTCCTTTGGTACTAAATTTCATAAATTTATTTAACTACTTTCTGCGTTATTTCCTTTACTGTGTCCGCCGTACGTCAATAGCAGACCAAAAGATTTCGTTGTTATAGTCTATACAGGAGAACAAGCTAGCAAAGCGCTTTCTCTTTTGCACAATTGTATACAAATGACAAGGACAAAAAACTTTCTTTAAAGTCAGTGGGCGTCAACAATTGTGTTCATTTTAACTGCAATTAACTATAATTACGCAGAGATTGTATTAAAATATTTACCTAATCTATACTAATATTATAAAGAGGAAAGATTTGTATTTTTGTATGTTTATAACGAATTGGCTCAAAAACCATTGGACCTATTTCAAAAATTCTTTCACAATTTCAATGCTACATTGTCACTGATCAATATAGGCTATATATACTACAGAAAAAATTAGGATCCTAGCTGAAACTACAATAATGTAACCCAAGATTAATAAAGATTCCCATAAAATGTTTTTCATCGCTTTTTATAAAATTCAAATGTTTAAAAAATAAATGTCCACCCGTGCTAAGCCGGAATTGGCCGCTAGTTTATAATATAAACAAGGATTAAGAAGTTCGTTGGTTGCTTTAGCGTCTTATTGGTGACCAATCACAGGCGAGCACATTGTTTCAGTAGACGGTTCCCGTGGAGATGAATTATTAGCACATGTCTTCTATAATTGGTCATCAACTCGAATGTTACCACATTTACAAGTGACATTGTTCTCTATTTAGCAATGTAAATGGTCCCTTGATTGCGAGCTTCATAGCGTTTACAAGATCAAATAATAATACAATATTTATCTTGAAAATTGTATATTTGTCATACACAATAGACAAATGAATTCTAAAAAAAGAGCTTCAGAAAAAAATGCCTGAACTAATTGGATACAGCTGAATACGGCTTCAATGACAAATGATTTCTACTGGATGGTGTAATGGTGATATGTCAATGTCGAAGCATGTAAATAAAGAAATAAATAAAACATAAGTTTTCCACAACTTTGGTTATAAGGTATTTTAAAAACATAACATAGCTTACTGTGGGCTTATCACGAATTTTAGTCTGGCTTTCGAACCGAGTTCGCTTCAAGCGATTTGTATGGAAATTTGAGCAGCGCCACCGCGTGCGGATTTGGAACTACAATATTTTAGATACATTTTGTTAATTTTCGAACGTCTCGATCTTTCGTTCATTTGATAGATTGCTGGTGCTCGTTAGTAAAAATTCATGATCCCGATTGCTAACGGATCCGTTTTACTTGTGACAGCTCGATTCGAAAGCCAGACTAAATTCGTGATAAGCCCACTGAATTCAAAACTTAAATGTTTAAACTTGTTACGTAAACGTAAACTTGTCTTTATTTTAATTACTTTGAATCTGACGTTTCGAAAGTTTACAAATAATATTGTATTAATCTATTATTAATATGTCATTAAACGTTGTTATTTACAATGGGGGATAATACAACAAAAACGGTGCTGGTTTACTCGCAAAACGCCCTAATGGCTTATTAATGACCTCACGCTGTTCTCTGTCATACTGTTTAATCTAATTGGAATTTGTTGTAAATTTCTTCTATATTTCAGTGCAACTATTTATAATTGTGACTTACAGAAATAACAAATAACAAGTGATATAAAGGTTAGTGTGATTAAAACCAATTTAGATCTTAAAATGACAAAAATTAAAGTTCGAGAAGCGACCTAAATAACTTTGCTCTATATGGTGGAAACGTGTAAACATGCCTTTGTAAAAATGTACCTCTTTCGGCAATAAAAAAATGCTGATTTTGTATTGATACTATAATAATGTGTTTTGTTTTGTTTTCTTACTTACATAAATTACACAAATTTGTCATATTAGATTTAAAATTATCCATTTAGTTTAATTACATTCTAATTTATTATATTTTTAACATTAACACTAAGAATGTGAAAAGCAAGTCCAATCCGTACTATTATAAAATAAATGCTTTCTATTCAAAATAATGAATTAATCATAAATCACTAAATTAAGCTAAAAAATAATAATAAACCGTATAATTCGTTTTAAATTAATTAATTATAAATAGAATTGTAAAAATTTCAGTTGATCAGATCAGAAATGATATTTATATGAGATTTTTTTTATAAAATGAAATATATTTTAATGTAATAATTTTAGAATGCCGTTAAATGCCGATTGTTTGTAATATTTATGTATTTTAATTTCATGGTTATATAATAAAGAGTGGTCATGTGGATGCATCTGGTGTAATGTCTGTATAACTTTAAAAATCCTAATTTAACAATAGTCAAGATTATTACAATGTTATTTATTACCCCAAAAAGTAGATTTATATAAATTCTCGAACCAAACTAAGTGAACCGAAAATCCTATTTTCAAAACCAAAATTCGAAGGAAACTTTTCCGTTCTCTACAATTAAAATCAATATTGAACTTTAGCTTCGTGACCTTAAGAACTAGTATTCTACAGATAAATAATTTAGATATTTCATATGTCTGATAGCTTTAATGCATTTTCAGGGTTCCCTCGAAAGGTCACTGAAGCGAAATAGTAATATAAATCGTATGATTGATTTGACATTTGATTCTATGAGTTAGGCCAAAGGGAGTGTTATTATTAACCTAAAAAAACATTACTTCCACTTATAGATAATGTTGAATCGGTTATCATGAATAAAACTTTCAATGCTGGTCGGTATTGGGTTAGTTAGGCAGTTCACTCATTGCTATCTGTTCAATAATACACTAATAAATTATGTATTATACATTACATACATCGCTCGCTTTCTATTGCTTCTTATAATTACAATACTTAGGTATAAATCATGTGAAATTCAACTAACATTTTAGGCTTTTTTATTATTATTATTTTAATTATGCACGTGTCGGAATGTCGAATTAAAATAGTCGAAATAAAGGTAATAATAAGTTTAATTATGTTCGCGAATAACTTCAGACATTACACTTCGTTAGGGAAATGTTACAATGACGAAATATACCGAATTAGGCCGAAGAGACGCCGAAGTCCACAAACTGCATAGCATCAAACCACGTTTAAACAACTACATTTGTCTAATTAATTATCTATTGAAAATAATTTGAATAGCTACTGGGAATAGCTTAAGCCGTTACCAAATCTCTGTGTATAGCTTTGGCGAACATTATTTGCGGACGAGCATACTCAGCAGATAGGAGTTTCTATTTGAAAAGGGTCGGCCAAAGTCACTTGAAAAACAAGGGGAAATGTGCCCTGTCAAATTATAAGCATACCTTTTTTCATGTCAGTAACAATTTGTTGTTATGATGTGATTGTACGTGGGTATATGTAGATAGAAAGATATAGGAAAAACAATTTTTTAATAGTCTGTACATAAACGGGAATAAAGTCAGTCGCCTACGCTATGCCGGCTTTTGTTCGTCTTGTTCTCAATTATTCGATTTGTTACACTTGTGTTGTAAGTTATGGTACTCCAGGATAGTAAACTGACCATTAACAATCTAGACTATTTTAAGACACTCTGAGGGTTTATTATTAAATATATTTATATTAAAGAGTTCTTTTTTTACTAATTACAATCTTTTACTAACAAATCCAAATACAGGCAGTCCTCGTACTTACTGCATGTTAGGTTCTCGAAATAAGCAACGTAAATCGAAACGATGTAAGTGGAGACATGTTTTTTCATATGTTTACATACACAAGGGTTAGGTTCAAAGATAATAAGCCTTAAAAGACGTAATAACTCCTTGATCCAATGGTTGCAACAACGAACTCGTGTTTGGAGGCAGAACAAAACTTCGCAACAAATGAATTCTCCTATGCCGGAAATCGAAACAAATGACGTATGCTTGAGGAATAGTGTCAAAAAATTGTTCGTCGTAACTCGAAACGACGTAAATCGAAACGACCTACGAAGCTGTCTGTATTGTAAGTCTCTTAAAATAAGTGACTATCAACTTTTTCTTAATAAATATACTTTAGAAATAATTTAAAATTTTGTGAAATAGCAGTTGAATTATTGTGAATTGCAATAAATATGTCATTGTATCACGTCCTTCTACCAAAACAGATAACAAAAGTAGGTTAACAGATTTCTCGTGTTTCCAATATTGGTCTTCGCATAGTTTTGCGTCCTTCCAGACGACTACGTGATTAAACCATTATTAAATACTACAAAATTATTTATATAAAGTTGTCTTAGTTCACTTATGTTTTAATTTATATAAACCATTGAAAGGGTGATTATTGTTACAGTTTCCAGTGAAAAAGATCACAATGAAAAATAAGAATGATTTAAGAAATATCACTATGAAATCAAATCAAAAAAAAATATCAAAAATCATATATCGTCGCCAGGATAATTGAATTAAAAAGACTATGTGCTTCATTATCGTAGTTATTTTGATAAACTTAATCCGATATTTCCGATATCTTAAACATTAAATGTCCTAATAGATGTATATACTTATTTATAGGCAAAATAATATTTGTGGGTTGCCCAGTTGGGATTATTATACAATATTAATATTTCACAGAATGTTATAGAAAAATTCCCACACCCACGCGTTTCCAAGAATAAATATCATATAAGTACAACGGAAGCGTGAAACAAACAAATATATTATTGTGTAATTCATATTAATACTGACGTTGATCTGCATAAAGTTTGTGCTAATGGCCAGGCCACATATACTATATTTGTGGAACTATATACATCATGTGTGGTTTGCCTGTAACCATTATCATTTATAAAACTTACCTTTTGTAATAGTTAAAGATGGTTTAAGTAATTTTGTTTTAATTATAGTCTCATAGTGTAGATTTGAGCTTAATGACTATAAAACTTGTGTAAATAATTAAAATAAACGCCGTAGTTGAAATTTGAAAACATATAGGCTTATGTTTGTCAGTAAAGAATACTGACAAATTTCACCTTAAATACAAAAGCATTATAACCGCAACCCAAGAGAATATCTGACTTCTAATAATGAAAAACTTTCCTCATAGCCGCAGAATTCAACTTCAAAGAGTTATCCTAAGGGAAGCATATATAACAATTATCCTGAATAATTCTGTAGAAACACACTACTAAAGATTTACACGTTTTATATAGTATTTTTGAACATTCATCTAAGTAGATGTTGAATTTGTTACATATGATTTTCCAGATCTTACATTTAAAAAATATGAAATAAATAACGAGTCGCTTCCAATATGCCGGATTGATGAAACGGATGGTGGTTAAGGAATATAAACTAAAATAATAGGTTCTAATGATACGATAACAGTCTATAATAAATACACTGAATTTCTATTACGCTGAGAATCGATTGTTATTTTGCATACAAATTAACAACGACATAGCTTTCAAGAAACAATTGAAATACGACGACTTTATAAGATTGAATCATTCATTAAAACGTAACACGTTGTCTTTTATAATATAGTTAACAATATGTTTCGTTCATATCAATGCTTAAAAACTCTTTCATAATACAACTCTTAAAAATACGTGAAAAGAAATAACAAAATTTATTATATTTATTTGTCGTTTGAAGGCTATGAATCAGTACGTGATCGATTTTTTATTTAGCTAATGAATTAAGGGTGTGTGTGCTCACCCACCCCTATCTCGAATTACACAATATAGGATAGCTAACCGTTATAAAGCTGTCAGATTCAGGGACAACCTATGTGTCTTATACAAATTCCAGACAAATGCCTCTAAGAGATATATTTGACGATAATTTGTGATTCGCAGATTTATAAGATGCAACATATTTTTAAAGAATGTTAAGTAGGTTTTTTATTATTATTTAATTAAATTATACATATTTTTGCCTGATGTTAAACTAGAGTGCGGTCCATGAGCATAGACAACTGTTACCACAGACAAATGTCCGCGCGCAACAGTCGGCTCCACTATGCCGGCTTGAAGAGACGAATGTGCTCTGTCCGAATTAACAGGGCACACTCCTCTCGTTATCGTTAATAATTTTTGTAATCACCTTCTTTTCCCGTGTTTGTGGCTATATGTCTTGGCCTAATATGTTTATAGTATCAAATAAAAAAACAAACTGTCAAGTATTTAATAATTGTATCGAAGCGTTCACACTACGATTATATATAACTTTTCATATTTATAACTACAAGACCACAATTTGGAATTTCGTCATACTGTTTTATAGTAGCCTGGCATATGACTATACTCTCTCTGATGTTAAGCTAGAGTCCTTGTGCAGATAGACTTGAGGTGAGGAATGGTCGACAGGGCACATTCCTCTCATTCTATATTTCCAAGCACATACCTACATTTTTTGTTTCAGCTTACTTTATTATTACTTTTATTTTACAAATGAAAAGTTTTATATTAATCATCGTCTAAAAGTTATAGTTACGAGAAAACATTAAACCTGTTTTATTGTAAAAAGCTTTCTATACTTTTATATTTCGGAGACTTTCAAAGAAATGCCGTGAAAGTGACATACTTTTTTATAACATATAAAAGGGCTAGATTAGGGGTAGACACTTTTTATGTATAAAGTATGACAATTTCTTTTTATTAAATTATTAGACGTCCCGAGCTCGATTCCCGGTCGAAACAAACATTTATATATTATATTATACAAATGTAAATTTTTATCAATTTATTTGTTTTAATGGTTTATTGTATTTTCCATTTCTTTTTTCTAGTATATATTTTGTATTTGACTTTAATTAATAGGATTATAAGTTTATGTTCGTTCTATCTTTATATATTACTAGCAGTTGCCCGCGACTACGTCTGCGTACTATGAGGTTTAATGATGTTTCATATTTCAGTCAACAGAAAATACCTTCCACACCCCTGTCGCAAAACAATTGAAAATATTCTATAGCCTATGTTCATCAGGGATTTTTTACGATTCTAATGGTAAAAGATTTTTTCAAATCGGTCCAGTAGTTTCGGAGCCTATTCAATACATACAAACAAACAATCAAATGTTTCCTCTTTATATAATAGTATAGATATAGATGTATTTTTTGAATAAATATGATCGAAATTATATTGTTTTATTAACGCGTTTATTTTCGATTGTTTTGTATTTAGAGTAAGCCGCGAAATGTCTAAGTAAATAAACGTTTGGAACAAAACGTAATACAAAGTTCGTGTCGCAGACCGCACTGCCATTATTGTGGCATCCAGTCGTACTCTTCAATTCTATTTAACTAACTCGTAAAAACACTTACAAGCGAATTCATTTTGTTTTCTTCATTAATTTTATCGCCCTACAACGTTTTACTATCAACATTATTATTCTTTAACTACTCTTTTGGAAGAAGGTCAGTTTCAGTTACAGGTATACATATATATCATACACTTATATATACATATATCAATCTATTGTTATGTACTTGTAATACTTAATTTTGTGAATTAAGTATTTTCGCTACATAATTAAGCATTTCAATGGACATTGTTACGAACTTCATTTTTGATGATCGATTATCGTCAAACCAATTATATGTTTATAAATAAGTGTGTAATTTATAAACATATATACCTACCAATATAATTTTAATTATTTTAGCACTTTTATCATAGGCATACATCACATACTGAGAATTTAAAAATAAGGAATAAAATTAATTATTATTTTATTAACACTAGAAAGACTGAACTTTAGTATATATGTACCTATATCTAGGTATAACACATATGTATATACCGGAAATGAAGGAGGGGGAGGTAACTACTATTATCAATAACCGCATTTATATGTCGTACAAAAAGTCACAAAATTCTGTCATTATATACCTACATAGTTGTTTTTCTAATTGAAATCAAAAAGCAGTCAAAATGACTTCTTCGGGCAATCTAGTGTTAAGGTCACCAGAATATGTAAATGTTTTTTATTCATTAAAACAATAAAAATATAATACAATATACATATTCAAAGTATTTTTAAGAAGATTGAATTGTATTGTATTGAATGTTCATAAAATTAGAATAACATAACAAAAGCTTGACAATAACACTCGTTTGAAAGAAAACACAAAAGGAAAATGATAAAAATCGCATTATTACGTTGAAAAGTTATTATTTTATTTAATCTTTCAGTTTGAGTGAACTTTGCGATTATTCGATATTACTTTCCATATAAATGCAGTTTCCAATAAAAAAAAACAGATTTCATATAGTTTTTGAACTCGTCAGACTTTAGGGACGTTTCCGAGTTGAGCGATAATTACAACAAAAAAAACTTGATTTCTTAAAAGACATAAAAATTTTATAATTATGTTGGAATTTATTTACGAATACAATTCAACTAATTTAAAAGACTTTATTCAGCTTACTAATGTTTATTTCGATTAATTTCTGTTCTAAAAGTAGCTTGTATGTGTAAAAGATACAATACAAATTTCATTCACCCCTTACAAATCTAATTTTGTAGCGGAAAGTAATCTTTATTCTTCCTTTATTCTGAGTAGTAAATTTTATTAAGAAATGCGACAATTTTTTTTCTTTCCAAGCGTGGGCAGGAAGCCATTGTTCTTGCCTATATAGTTTTCTTCCTACACTTGCTTCTTTAATTTTCATGCAAACATATCGACTGAGGATCTTCATTTGTTTATAAATAAACATAACGATTACTCAGACTCAATTCTTAATATACACATAAAATAGGTACCTACACGTTTTTAGTTTAAAAAATTGTCGCATAATACAGAAGTCTAATATTATGCTTATTGCTTTCAGAACTCTTTCAAAAGCTTCTAGTACTAGTTTAAATATTCGTCTTTATGGAGGAGAATTGTTTTTATTTCCAAGTTGATTTAGTTCTTGATAGACTAAATACGAACGTTTGGGATTATTAAATAAAATTTTGACTTAAATGCAGGAGTTGTTTTGCTTCAATATACATGCATATATTCTATGCTAGGCATGTACGTATATAACTCAAAGGATTTTAAAACACACTTATGACATTGTATTAGCGCAGGGGTCGGCAGATGTGGCTCTTGCCATAGGATTATCTGGCTCTTCTTACAACTCACTGAAGCAAATTAGACGTTCATTATAGTATATAATAAAGTTCATGTTGCGGCTCTCTGAAGGCATGGGAAAATCTACAAACTTGATATTCGGCTCATTTAGTTGATAAGTCTGCCGACCCCTGTATTAGCGGAACGATATTCTCAAAATAATATAATACTAATAACGTCCGTGTGTAATTATAAAATGTTCGTTGGGCCTTTTCCTGGTGCTTAGTGTAAATTAAAGTCCCCTTTTAGTATAAACGTGGGGTCTCAGCGTAGGAAGTCTAAAATTAACCCAACTTCGTAATGTCAATTGGGAATTTACGCAAGTATCAAGAATTGTTATTTACAAAGCAAATAAATGCAGGATGCTCGTGAAATATCAAAATCACTTCTTTGAAGTGTCGACGTCGCGGCGTCGCTCGCTAAAATAACATTACGTATTTTTATTCTACAAATAACACTTTTGGGTACTCTAAAAAGATATTAGTATTTTTAGGAATTTCTTATTAAAATTCATAGTATAGTATACGTTTAAAGACGAATAGGCAAGTCCATAGTTCATATATCGCCGCGTCTTATTAAATGGTATTGTCTACAAAAACACAATTTTACAGTTTGTTTGTGTAGATTCTTCGTTGTTGTATTTAGTATCACAGAAAGCATTGAAAACAATTTTTTCATATATTTTTCAACAAAAACACCAAAATGTTATAATAGTTTCGATTATGTTAATATGACCAGCGATATAACATTTAAAATGTTCTTACACGAATGCTATAATATACCTACTACATTAATTGGTATTTTATTCGCAATTAATTTGTATGCCTCATTTATTTTAAAGCAACTCGTTACTACTTGTATTAAGCTAGAGTGCAAGCTATTTCGAGCTGTTAAAGGGAAACACTGTCTGCGAATTGCCTCCAGCTAGATGAGACGAGTTGGATGTGTAAGTTCGTATACTCTGAAACGATAGACTGAGTTTATTAAAAGCATATTTTAGTTACAAAATTCTTATATTTGTTTAGATAGTAAAACGGAATAGATGTGTCCATTAAAATATATATATATTTGTTCAAATACAAAACAAAATGACTGATTTGAATGCTTGCATAATATGTGCTTTAATAGTATATCGTTTAAGCTGCTAAAAACCTTTTCTCCATTTCTTCCAATCTTTATACTGAAATATTATTTCAGTATATTATTATTATTTATATTAGGTACTTATATTTATTTATTATGGAATTATTTTTTTTTGACATGAGGGTTTACGTGCGAATTAAAATTTTATAATTTCTTATTGGACTGCTGCCCGAATACTCGACATTGGCAGAATTGTCTTTAATAGATATCTGAAGCAATTAATAAAAGAAGAAGTAGAACGTATTATGTATGTACCATCCTCAATTTACATTACCCACTACTAACGTTGTTTCTTCTATAACGATTGTTTGTGATAAGTATGACAATTGCTCTATTTTATATTATATTTGTGTTTTGTTTGTGCTAAATTGTAATACCTACTCTTAAAGCAATAAAGGAATTATTATTATTATTATTATTTTACGTAGTCGACGTAGATTGGGCATGCTTCTTTGTCGTTTGATGTGATTTTGTGATGAGTGCGACAATTAAAAGAGTGTAAAATATATAGGAACTGCGTAATTAACAACCTTCATTTACGATGCGTCTTTTTATTTATTTGCTTTTAGTAATTGGGCTCCAATAGAGCGCTTTTACTCGTCAATACAAATATAAATGTAAATTTAATAATTATCAATTTGATTTAACTGCTGTATACTGGCATTGTCCACTTACGTACTAATGTCATAATAATATATAATAAATCTACTATGATGTAGAAGAATAGCTGCTGTATAGGGGCATTGCATCCTATTGTATAGGTATAACTTAGGTAAGTTTTTTACCTAAATTTAAATAAAAATATAAATAATAAAATTAAATTTTTTATTGAGAATTATGTGACTTATGTAATGACATGACATGTTATTTACTTTTTTTTTCTGAATGAAATTTCATTTTTTTTTTTTTGTTAATTATTTTATGTACAGACTATGATTGACGAGTTTCTTGTAGTCTTTTTCGTCATACGCCTTTCCGAAGTCACGCTAGAGTCTGACGATGAGCAAGAGCACGCCTTTAGTGCCTATGTTAATAAACGATTTTCATTTCATTTCATTTTAAGGGTAAACATAAAATAACATAGATTATGTCCAAGCTTTTTTATCAGTAAGATATTCATCTAACGAGTATTATGATTTTTGAATAAGTTTGCTTTTTATGATTTTCTTGAACTGATAAAGAGGGAGGCTACTAATATCATCGGGCAGTTTATTATATGACTTTGTGCCAATCCCGATGAAACAGCGACTCGTTTTAGACATCTATCTCTTATCTCTGTCATATTAGTGTTTTTTTCATAACTATGCAAGGGATTGTTACAATAACTAAACACTTTTGTTTAAATTAAATCTTCGTAGAGAAAGAAAAAACTAAACCAATCAACGGTCGTAATAATGTAGGAAGTGAAATGTAACAAAAGAACATCTACGAAAAACGCTCCGTGAAAATGTCTGTTGGATTTATGACAAGTTCGTTGCCGAGAGATATGTTGGCGACAACGTTTCAGTGACAATGTACATTGCCGGTTTTTATGTAACTTTTTGTAGTCGCTAATGGGACACTTTTACTTGTACATTGATATTTTAATAATCTCGTGTTTTATACAAAAGTAGATCGTTTTACACGTTAATAAAGCTTTTTCTTATCTATTAATTGTCTTTTTTGAAAGTGTGATCATTGTTTCCTAGTAATGGATCGTTTGCTCATTTTATTCCAATAGTTTCCACTATCCCGACCCTATTTTCAAACAAAAAAAGCACATATGATAAAACGAAAGCTATAGATAAATAGGCATGAATTATTATTGTTAAGAGGTTTTGTTTATATAATTATATTATTTTAGGTAATTTAAAGGACTTTATGTGGCTTATTTTTAATTACTTTATTTATGATGTTCCGAAAAATTTATAGCCATCGTAATTGCGACGAGACCACGACGGATTAAAAGTAATCAAAACAAACTCGGTAGTAAGCCGCTTAAAGACTTTTAAATTAGTTCAATTATGTTTGCTTATAGTTATTATACTAAGAAATAGTGTATATTTTACTATCGATATCGATATTCATACTATATGTTAGACAGTCATCAATGTAAGTGACGTGTTGTTATTTGATACCTTACGTAGGTTCTACGGAAACGTCGGGGGGACTGTGAACTTGGCCTTTCACCTTGGGAGAAGATAAAGCTTGGCTTTTGCAAGATTAACGCCAACGAATGTTTATTTTAGCAAATTGGACCCACTGACCACTTACTTCACTTAAATGTAATTTATTTTGTGAAAGAAATTCATCACATTTTTTATTATTAATATCATTGTTAAGATAATATTACAATTAAATGCTTTATTAAGAGAATTTTTGTACAATGAATTATACAAAATTAATTAAGACTGTTAATTTTGTGATTGTTCAAAGAAAATATTTTCATTTGACATAATTTTTTTTTTCATTTGACATAAACTTCCTCTGCATGCATTTTAAGGTTTAAGACATTTATTTACTCAAAAAGAATTTTAAAAAATTCAGTTAATTGAGATAAAAATAATAATTTATACGTAGAATATTGACAACACCATCACAAGGCACTCAAACCCATTACATATTTTTTTAATTCATATTTAAATTTACTAATATTTCTAATATTAGTTATGTTATAATGCGTTATAGAACTGTCATCTGTCAAACAGCTAATATCATTTTAAATAAATTTAAATTTCCCGCTTTTATTCCAATATTTACTTCATTATAATTTATAATAAGACGTCTTCTGTGGTTAACGCCAATCCGTTACAGAGACCTTACGGGATCGATCTGATTTATTATGTTTTATTAATTTATTATGTTTTTCTTGTTCTTGTCCTGATATGATGATGATAATGATACATCAACACGTCATTTAACTTTATCATTTGTTGTAATTTATATATTAAGATGGAATAACAGATGAAACATAAGATAAACTAGTAATTTAAAAAGAAATTGTGTATGTTTGGACACGGGAATGGAACTCGTGCCTTTTGGTTCACGATCAGTATAAAATGTATTTTTATCTTATTATATTATTCAAGGTTAAGTTTTAATAAAATACGCGTTCAAATAACACTCGTGTAAATACGGCCTAAATCGAAATTTCGAGTCGTTATCCTAATAGAAAAAGTTAGTTTTAAGAATCAAATATGTGATTTATATTTCAATCACGTTTAGTCCTTGATTTCAACACTCGATCGGTAATGAAATTGATAATGTGTTTGGCTGTCGAATATAATCGATGTCTTAAATCAAATCTATTTATTTTCGACACTTTTATGTTTTTAAAAGATTATCGTTAATTTTAATTATTCTTTATACAATTTTTAAACATAAATATATACTATTTTAAGGAACAAACAATGAATTTAATAATAATAATATTTAAAATTAAGTTTTTTTATATATTTAACGCCTGAAAAAATACGAATAGTAAAAATAAAGTGTTTAAATCATTTTAAAATTCAATTAAAATAAAACCTTTCAAGTTACAAACTCGTATGTAATAAACTCACTAACACGTAAACAAAAACAAAGCAGTTAAAACTTATATAATTTACTAAAAACTTTATTACAAAATTTACTTACCTAAATAGTTATAACTTTTACTAAATAATTTTCATTAATATGAATTAATTTAAATAACACATCACAGAATTTAAAAACACAAATAATTAAATTTAAAAAATCATTTCTTTATACACTATACCACTATTTATAATTTAAAAAACAAAACACTTCTAATAAAGGCAAGAATTGTAAATACCAACAGTAATTAAAAAAAAAACAATTCTAAATTTAAAAATCTTAAGAAAATATTCGCACGTTTTCTAAAATTAATTTTAAAAAGGAAGCGATGTATTCGCTGTAATTTTAAGATAAAAATTTTAGCCCGCGAAATTCATTTTCCGAGTCAATAACGACACCTCTATGAGGCAGCGAGTAGCCGACTGGGTGGTTAGTAAAGGCAGATCTCGGGATGACCAAAATTCGCAGGCGCGATGCAGTACCGACAACAAATGAAACGTGAACAATTCTTTTCAGTTTCACTGAATTTTACTCATTTATTTGGAAATAAATTTGAATGTATACTTTTTATTTATTGTTAATCATGATATATAAAAAAGCACTCTTCTAATAAATA
Organism: Tineola bisselliella; assembly: GCA_028551675.1. Lineage (NCBI taxonomy): Eukaryota > Metazoa > Arthropoda > Insecta > Lepidoptera > Tineidae > Tineola > Tineola bisselliella. The sequence goes on from JAPWLS010001696.1 coordinate 16,467, forward strand.
TATTTGTATTTTTAAATAGGACTGATGAATGTCATATTCTTATTTGATTCAGTTTTAAAATAAATTATTTACTTAAAAAAATATATATAATATATGCAAAAAATATTTAAAAAATAAAATAAAATAAAATTTGTTTAGATAATAAAAAACAAATGAATTGGAAATGTGTTTTTTTTTCTAATAAATCGGCGCGTAGTTTCAGGTTTCCCCTCTGCGACCCATTTTGCCCCGCCCCTGATTGTAGTATGTTCAATCAAAGATCGTGTTCAATTGACCATAAAACCCATATACTAAAAAAGGATACTCGAAAACCAAGAGTGTATGTAAGCATTGAAGAAGATCGTAAAAAACAATCGGAAATCGTTAGGGGAAGGTAGGAAAAGGTTCAATTTTTCTCAGAAGTATTTCGAAGAATGTCTTTTGTACAAAAAAGTACAATATGAAAACTATTTTATTATTAATTATTATTAAAAAGTTTAATAAATAATCAAATTAAAATAACAATTGAACAAACAAAACATAAAAAAAACAATCCCCAATACAAGCATTGAATATTTAATTTAATTTAATTTAATGCCCATTATTATATGAATTATATACTTTATTTAGTTATTAGCTATTTCAATTGCATTAAATTCAATGGCTTAGCTGACCTGGGCTCTACCCGCAGAAGCTTTATCAGATTAGCTGACGTTTATTGTTACTACTCCCCTTCTATCGCTCAACGTACGCAGTCTACAACCTTCCTTTTCCTTTATAAGCAGACTATGTAAGCCATTTTTAAAAATCGATCCAGTAATTTCTGAAGCTCATAAAAACATCTTCAGTTTTATATTTCCATTAGACAGCTTATTACCAAATTAAAAACAATATTTTACTCTAATCACGTCGTGCAAATTAAAAAGCGAAGATTTTCACGCAATATAAAACTTAATGTTGAAGCATTATGCTAATCAGCTAAATTGGTTTCTTCGAGTCAATTGTGCTCAATTCCAATTCTTTTTCTACACAATTCAAAAGTAGAAACATAAATCTTACCGTCTCTCTCACAGGTATGCCTTCCGAAAGAGATAGTTGTACGTTTTGTTCGGGTTAGAATCGGGTCGGATATCAGGAGTAGGGTATTAAAATCTCCTGCCTTTCATCCTGTAAATTGATGCTATAAATTTATGAAATGTCGCCTGTCGCTTGTGGCTTCATACTTCATTATATTTTATAAACTTCACGCTTTTTTTCTTTGTATAATATTTTACCGGTTTATATTTTGCTAACAATATTTAACTAAATATATATTATTATTTTAATAAATAATAATGTACATTTATGTCGAGTGTAAGAAACGTCCACGACAGAAGTCCTGTGGGCTTATCACGAATTTAGTCACAAGTAAAACGGATCCGTTAGCAATCGGGATCATGAATTTTTACTAACGACTAACGAGCACCAGCAATCTATCAAATGAACGAAAGATCGAGACGTTCGAAAATTAACAAAAAGTATTTAAAATATTGTAGTTCCAAATCCGCACGCGGTGGCGCTGCTCAAATTTCCATACTTGAAGCTTGAAGCGAACTCGGTTCGAAAGCCAGACTAAAATTCGTGATAAGCCCACTGTATTCAATTTTAATTTTCGTAAATTTGACATTCCATAGTTACATACTACTTATAAAGTCATTATCATTACAATAATATCATTGTTACTCCAATGAAATATTTATAAAAGCTTTTTACATATTAAATATTGAGTTTTGGGTCGGTCAGTTTAAATTTTAAAACTCTCATTATAATCTGTAGCAAACAGGCTGAAGTTAATGTCGTTAAACATTTATTTACAAACATAAATTCTGCCTTTCACCCTTTTGGGGTAGACGTGAGGCAGTCAAGGTTTTCAATATCCATTATCTTTGGATTAGTCTTTTCGAATGGATCATGCGTTGCTTTGTCTCTCTGACTAGAAGGTCTCTGGTTCGATTCCTATTTTCTTCTTTTATTCTCGAAATTAGGATTTCCTTAAGTATAAGTCAAGAGATTAGGCTAAAATATTTAATTAAATATTTAAAAGTACAGGCACGTTTTTCTGTGCTATTAATTCTAATGCTATCCTTACAAGGTTTCATTACAATTGTGTCCCATTTTTGGTAGCGATGTTAATTGCCAATAGCTTACAACACGCGACCCTTTGGGGGGTCAATGACATCGCAAACTTGCGATTGAAACGCTTTAGAAACGCACTTTGACACTTAAGATCACATTGCTTTACTTTGACTTTGTAATAGGCCAGTAAATAAATACTAAATTAAAGATATGATAGAATCTCTGTTTGTTAAAAGAAATATTATGTCACTGTCTGTCTGTTTGTGTCCGTGTTATAACAGATTTGTTTGTTATCACACACATGATACAATAATATACTGATGATATATTATGATGATGAATAATATTATATGATGATAAAATACATACTATATATAATGATATAATAATAATGACAGTTGAATGCCCTAAACTGTTTCAGTTAAAATTTAAGTCCAATAAAACTCCTATTTGAATAAAATAAGTGAGAAAAAACCGCGCGTTTTTCCGACACAAACTCGCGCCTAACAGAGTCAAACTAAAGGAAGCAATATAAAATAATTGAATGGATCCATAGTAACTTGGTCGAACATAACATTTAAATTGCAATCGTTATCATACGAGTAACAGATATAATTCAAAGATAATATAACAAATTATTATTTCAATATTAACATTATTAGGCATACATATTTACTTCCCCTATTAATTTAAAATAGTATTGTTGAGTACACGAAAGAAAACCACCTTTTTTCTTTTGCAATTTTATTTATTTTGATGACATTAACAATTGTAATTTTTTATAAATAATATATGTAAAAAGGTTTGATCGCCAACATAGCGGCCTCCGGTGTGAACACCAACTTAGGGAAGGCGATCGTAACCCAAAACTAATGTGTTTATTTTGTTTTATTATATGCTTATGGATAACACACAATTAAAAATATATTTAAAAAAGTATGGGTATTAAAAAATAAATAAAAGTTTTTAGGTGTTCTAAAGTAATGTTTTAAAATTATCTCACTCCCACGCGAGTGATAACCACGTCTCTGGTATTGTGTATGTGTGTGTGTTTATTTTTTATGCTTCGACTTCACTTCAGACTAAATCCGCCTTTCGCCACTGGTAATATGTTATGTATTCCGTTATCTAGAATAATTTCAGACATTATTCTAATAAAATTGTTCGCAATAGCAAACTGTCAAAGCGTGTCGGAGTCGATTTACAGAAAAAACCGGTGTCCTTAAATCTCATTTACGTGAAACGGAATACAAAGACATATTTTTCTGCTTACAAATATGTTTTGATGCCAAAAGCAACTCGGATAATTTTATCACAAAACCTACTCATAACTCACTGATTTCTATTTTCTCTGTTATACAGGGTGGGGCACGGGAACTTCCCACATTTAAAAAGGCTGGTAAAAGAAAACTATATGAAATTTAAAAAGAAGCCAGAAAGGTTATATACATTTCGTGTAGACCCTAAATTTACCCATGACAAAATTGTTTTCTTGTCAAAACATTAGCAGACGACGACGTTTTGAAATATGGGAGGTTCCCGCGCCCCACCAGTATTATAACCTACATTACAATAATTCTGCTGGTTACTTCATCTACAATACTTATGAAAATATTAAACAAGTTTACAAATTGATCAAATGCGGTGTTTAAAGTTGTCAGTGTACAAGTGTCAACCAGTAATGCAGAAGATTTTCTTTGGTAGAAGTTATCTAAACAATCGTATTTCGTACATGATGAATAGATTCTTGATAGAAAGATGCGATTGGTTGATTTCAATAAATAAAATAAATAAATTCTTTATTGCAAAAAAAAACCACATAGGCGAGCTTAATGCCGTCGGCATTATCTACCAGCTAACCTTTGGTCTTAAACCAATGGTCTTAGCTTAGCCTAAATTTAATTGATAGACGGCAACCACCAGCAACTGTAGCAATTGACAATTTCATCAATGGCTGTCAATCAAAAACAATCAACAATTGCAATGAATCGTCTCCGAAGCCCTTTAGGTACATCATTGCTATTACAGAAAATTACACTTTTCGACTTAGTAACAAAAAAGTGTGCACAGAATTCTAATTAAAACATATTTTAATACTAAAAGGAATTTCATGTAACTCGCTGAAACATTGAATAATTTTTTTAAAAAACCTTAAACGCTAGTCGCGTTTGACCGTTACGCTCTTTTGAAGATGTCCTATAATCTAGTTGATTAGAAATTTCACAAAATAATAACAATAATTTCCAAATAATCTCTCCTATTACTTAATAACAAACTTATGGATTAGGCTAGAGCAGGGGTCGGCAGACCGCGGCTCGCGAGCCGCATGCGGCTCTTGCCATAGGATTATCTGGCTCTTCTTACAATACAATAGTATATAATAAAGTTCATGTTGCGGCTCTCTGAAGGTATGTAAAAATCTAAAAACTTAATATTCGGCTCATCTGGTTGATAAGTCTGCCGACCCCTGGGCTAGAGTAACTGCGACTGTGGTCTGTAGGCGGTAGTCGGCGTCTGAAAACGAATGGGCAGATATTTTATTTAGACCACCGGCACCGGTCTAATTGCCATTCTTAATCTACTTCTACTAACTACCAATTTTTATAAAGGTTACTAATCAATGCGCATACGCAAGTAATAATCTCTATTATTATATCTCTATAATCATGTAACATAAATAAATTCTGACCATCTATAGTAATTTAACTAATTTGTAAAAATTACTGAAAGTGCCGAGTTAACTTTTGCAGTTATTTATATAATATTTATTACTGACACGCGATAATATTTTAATAAAAATGTACCACAATATTGGTTTCAATATTAATGCAAAATTTCTTTTAAACTAGAGAAAGCCATCGGAGTTATGACGTGACCCACATTCTAATGGGTTGTACATATTTTTTAAACTACGACAGAAGCTAGAACCGTTATCCAATGTACCTTCACGCTTTAATATACTATTAGGGGTGAGTTGAGTTAGTAAAAATATATTACATATTTTTAATTAACAATACGTAGTTTCTTTCAGCTATAGCGCAAATAACAACCTTTAAAAATTGCTTCTTTTATATACATATATATGCAATGTTCAAACCCTCAATTAATATACCAGTATCAGGGCGTGAATAACCTGAAACAACCATCAATTTTCATATATATAATATACTAGCTTTTACCCGCGGCTTCACTCACATTTAAGTCATTAAATAAGTATCAGAGATCATTTCAAAAATAAATTCTAAACAGCTGAAATTATAGTCAATATGTTTCCTGACCTCAAAAATCCAAATAGTTTTATACTGCATATATAAAAATAATAAAAATAAATGTAGAAAAATTTAAAACTATAGTAAAAAAATGTGAGCCGTCAAAAGCCTGGCAGATGTGAAACATCGAGTTTATTCAAGTCATATGCGTAAAAGACAAGATTACAACATTTGCTTAATGAAAAAATTAAATACTATGAATTTTTTTACAGAAAATGATGACTATTTATTTAAGAAACATTTATTTATATTAAATACAAAAATTAAAAATTCGAAAACTTCTTAAATTATATAGATTTCAGAAATAACTCGATAAAATAAACTCGTCGCCACGGCAAGCGTCGCCACGCCAACGATCCGGTTTATACCCGCGCCAATAGATGTTTCACATCAATAATAGTAGGGATTAATATATCTTTGTTTTGACAGTGAATCAAACCCGGGGCCTCTCATAGAAGCATCAAACATTTGCACTATAGTAAGTAAATATTAACTGTACTTATATAGTTTAAATGTCAGCTGCCATTATTATATAAAAATTATCGTAGTGTGACTGACTGAACTCCAAGGCTGGCTCCTTATGTCTTCTCTATAAATTTAACTCAATGGCACCGACTTCAGTCACTAATATGCTATTTACTAAAACTATTATCTTTCTTTACATGATTGTAGAAGTCAAGCATATTATTAAATAAATAAGAATGAAATTAAACTTTGTGTTTGTAAAGCAAAGATAATATTATGTTTTTTTCTTGTTGTTTCTCAAAGATTTTAACGAAAAGTTTCTTTAATACCACACTTAAGGTGTAATAAAATTACAGTTATTAAATTATCGTTTCGGTTTTAACTAAAAAACAATTAGTACGTTTTTTAAAATGACGTTCTTCGGTTGTCTTTTTCGTAAAAACGAGAAAAGCAAAATTAAATTTCAAAATGTATGAGTGAGTTGTGGAAAAAATTAATGAATAGCACATACGTCTTACATCTATCTTTCATCACACTTTTAATGGAAAAGTTTATCTCGAACTATCTATAACTTGAGCATTTCTCATGTTGAGATAGACTACTATTAACACTTTACAAATAAACTTTGATTTATATACTTTAAATAAAAAGGCTTTATGCGGTTTACTTTATTTCTACTATTTTTTTTTTTATTAAAAACAACATACAATATTAAGTTTATATATATCTTAATTTTTTCATTATCAAACAGGCATGTTCGTCTATTGGTTCATAATAACAAGGGTTGTAAAGTATGTAATACAATCTCGGATTCGATTCCCGGTCGAAATTAATATTTAGTATAAAACAATATTAAAAAAATGTGGGTTTGCTTTTTTTGGAGTGTGTTGCTCTTGTCTTGATATTAATAGTACAGGATGTTCTAGTCTCGAAACAGGGCATTGCATGTGTGTTGTATATTTATATATTTATTGCTAAAAACACAAGTTTAAGTTAGTTACTCACCGATTTCTTAAGTTAGGAGTTGTATATATAAAAAAACAGCGTATTTGTAATTAATTCTAGGATTACAAAGTAGATATATCTCTCTACGAATCATCCTACAAAATATCAAAGGTTCTTCTCGCTGGAGTAGGTCTTCGTCTCACCAGAAACGACTCTCCTATAGCAGCTATTCTCTGGGCGGCGCTCTACTGGGTAGAATTCTTCAACATGGTGTTGGCTTCCAGTCTGGAAGTGGTATATATGGTTCAAGTTGGTCAGAAAAGAACTTTTGAAGCAGCTGTGGAGATTTTTGGGATGATACCTTGCACTGGATATGTTATCATGGGTTAGTAATTTACTTTACATATACATACATACATATATATATATATACAACCCAGGTATTATTATTTTAATTACAATCAGTCGACACATAACATTATAAAGTAACTCTCACTATACCGATTCATTTGTTTTGCATTTTAACTTAAGTCATCGAGATGGAATCTTCGAATGTATTTTAGAAGTCTACCCGCACCCGCATGCGGTAACTAGTAACCAATATGATGTGAATCAATGTATCTATTGGTGGAAAACAAATGAATTATCCTACTCTAGTTATGGACAGATAAATAATCGTTTTACACTATTAGTAGAGCGTAGACGCCTTGAGATACAATTATTATATTTTATTAATTCCCGCAGCTGCCGTCAAAAGCTACAATATTTTTATTCATCGTCCAGTCTTTGAGAATCTCATCAACGAACTGCGCAATATGTGGCCGCGTGGAAATGTAACGAAAGAAGAATATGAATTAATTACAAAACCTATTCGACGTGTGACTGTTATTAATCGTGGTGAGGCCAATTATGTTTATTTATTAAACTCAACTTAGACGCCGAATTAACTTCTTTTTAATGCTATACCCAATAATATAAATACTGTTCTATCGGTAAATACGTATGTAAATACGGTTAAATCTAATATATTTTTATTGTCTCCAGAACTCTTGCGATATTATTTTGATAGTAATGCCCTTATACAGCAGCTAAATCAAATTGATAAAAAATTATTTCATTTATCTCTATTGGAACCCAATTACAAAACAGAAAATAAATTTTAAAAAATAATAACTACATTATAATTAGTTTACAACTAATTTAATTATATTATTGGTCTCCGAGGTCCTGGGTTCTATTCCCAGTCGAATGTATGGTATATTATAAATATGATAAAAAACATAGATATTCGTTTCTGGTCTGGCGTAGACGTAGCCACGGTGGGGCAGGGTAGGGTAGATACAGGGGTACCTAATCAAACTTTTAAAACTTAATTATCTAGGTACTAACTACAATATTTAATATCCGTAAGAAAGTTCATACTCGACAGTCGTCAGTCGACACAAAATAATAACCGGGGTAAGACCGTGGGTATAGTTTGCTAGTTACATGTTATTTTAGACTGTTGCCCCACCCTGAGCCCATGTCTGGCTAAATTATATTTATGTAGTTCTTGTCCTGATGCTCATACGCGGTCAGGACATTATATATTTGTATACGTATCTATTATAGAATATATATTTTTTATATGCAGTGGAATTAATAACGATTAATATTGTAGTTATATTCTGGAGTAACCATCTGCTATTAGCTCTGTTCATAATACCGCATGTTATCAATGTCGTTAAGAAATGGATGGGCCAACACGTGTCCTTGAAACTACCATTCTTCTTCTGGTTGCCTTTCGACCCTCATGTGGACTATGTATACGAGTTTATGCTGCTTTTGCAGACTTGGCAAGGTAAGTCCGATATTTGACTTTCTAATGTACCTAAGACTATAATAAGTTTTTTTGATTGATTTAGTCATATTTGCATTTTAATCAATCTTATCTTCTCGTATGCTTTGGGCTCTCCTGGACGTGGCATCGCTTCTGGATATCTATGTTGATAAACTAAGTGCAATAAGTAGTGCATGTCTGACCTTCCGCGAACTAAAATTTGAATTTAGTTTGAGACTGTTTTTGTTTAATTGTTTAATTTTGACATTGATTGGTTATTATTATTTTTATTGACATTTTATTATTATTGTGTATGTTTTGTAATTGACTCCTCCTTGCATGGCGTATTGGAGTTGACTGTAAGGCCATATAAGTGATTATGCCTAAATAAATAAGTATTTCTCGTCTAAATTTTAACAATAACATATTTTTTTATCTGTGGTTTATTCACAAACACTAATATTAAACAAATTAATGTTATTATTGTCTTGTTTGTGTTGATCTGTTACTTCAAACACGATGATTTCACAATGGCAGCTAGTTTTCGAAACATCCGATTACAATAATCAAAATAAACGCGTTTTTTTAAAGACTACTTTTTAAGTTAACTAGTTCAATAGAAAATATAACAAATAAAACAATAAAAGCTATGATAACTTTTTCTTGTAATTTTCCGTTAGGGAAAAATAGGGAATCATTAAAATAGAAACGTGTAAGAAGTAAACAATAAAGGAATAAAAGATAACATTTTTAAGTACTTCCCAAACTGCTCAATGAGTTCCGAACTGCCTCAAATATCCGAACAAACGTTAAAATTCCGGAACGAAACGGTTCCTAATACAATTTATTTCCTGATACAAAAAAAAGGTTTCGTTTGTCGAATTCGTATTTACTATATGTTAAACCTTTATTTTATCTAATATTACTTTAACATAAAGTAATGTTATCTTACTGTTTATCTATATACTGTGGTTAGAATTTTGAAAAATATTTACTTATATCTCTAGAGAAGACATGTCCATACTATATATCATACAACGGGCGACGTGCGTGACCGCTTAAACTATAGTCTACTCCGTAGATAAGACACGATTATACCTAATATATATAAATAAAGCTCTGGGCCAAACGGCGTATTACAAAACATTGTTCCTGACGGCCTCTCTAGTGTATTTAACACATTGTTAAGTTTTCAAATTAATTTATTTCCAAACTTTTTGATTTTTTTTAAATTTCTGAATCAATCAAACTATTTTCCATTAAATTATTTTTATTTATCTCAAATCAATACATATTTTTAGCAATAATAACAGTCTATGAAATACTAAGTTGCGACACACTGTTCTCAATCTTCATGGTGCATATTACGACACAATTTGATTTGCTGTCTGTACGTATAAGAAAAATGGTATATGTACCGTCAGACAAACAGTTGATATCTGATTATCCATTGGCAAGAGAAACCAAGGAGTGTATGGAGAAAATACCTAATTTTAATGGTTGTAATTGGGACCATAGACACTTGAAAGAATTAAACTATGTTATGCAAAGACATCGTGATCTGATAAGGTAAATTATACTTAACAATTTTTCTTTATAGAATCGGGAAGGGTTATTTGAAGAGTTATTTGTAGAGGAGCGTGGTAAATTAATGCAGTACAGTTTCGGGATTAACTTAGATGTAGTGTATAAGAGCAATGAACCATGCTAATCCGGATAGAGTACATTCGATGTGTCCATTTCGCATCATGCTTCTGGTGTTGAAATTACTAATATAATGTGTGTATTTTCCTTAGATTGTCAGGCGACGTGGAATCCATGTTTAGTTTCGAACTACTAGTAAACTTTATTTACAGTTCAATTATTATATGTTTCTGTGGATTTTGTTGTATTGTAAGTTATATTTCTTTATTAAATTTATTTTATTTTCATGAGGGTTACAATTCTCTTTGTAATTGGTTTATTTTGATAAATAACTTTAAAAAGTAGAGTCTGGCAAGCGAGTTATGTCACAACGGCTTTATTCAAATTCTTGACATGGCAACACAAATGTCAGAATTCATTCAAATGTTTTTACTTACTATTATATAAAAACAAATATAACAATGAACAATTGAAAGACAAAGTTTTTTGATCAAATTTGTGTTGGTAAAAGGTAAACGTTAAAACGAATGAATTTTTAATTTGACGCCATTTTCGCTCACCAGATTAATGAGCATTTGCACTATTGTAATGTATTTTTAGATTGTGGAGAAATGGAATGAATTCATATACAAGACGTTTTTAATTACCGCTCTAGGACAGACATGGCTTCTTTGTTGGTATGGGCAGAGATTACTTGATTCTGTGAGTTAATTTTATTCTAATTTATATTTGTTCTACTTTTCGTATACGCTAGATATATAGGTATATACAATACATTATACAAATTCTTATAGCGTATTATAAATTCGATATATTAGGCTCAGCTCCCAAACGTTGAAAAAAAAATTGCATCATTACGAATTTCTCCTAATCAATAGTCAATACTACTTCCTATACCTACATAGTTTCATTTCTATTTTTATTTTTTCTCTATTCACAAATAAAAACACAGCAACGAATTAAATTTCAAATTTATAAAAGAATCGATTGAAAGCTTTAAATCTATGTTCGTACAACGATCGTTGAAGTATCTTAGAGATCCTTTAATAAATCTGACAAGGGATGCTACCACTAAATCAATTTACATCCCTTAAACCTTCGTTAAGTGGTTACGTGAAGGGATAGCCATTTTAATTTGGTACATTATTTTAAAAATAAAAAACTTTTTACACGATTTTACCTATAATGTATTATACTTATAATAGTAACAAATTTGTGCATATTGTTGATAATAATAAAAATAATACTCTAAGGTCAACCCAATTAATCCGTTGTGTTTAATAAAAAATAATACATTTATATAGCATGTACTATTATCTTTGTTAATAAAAGAGCTATGTTTTTTAAATTAAGAATCTTTATTAAAATTTAAAACTAAACGATGTTCTTATTTTGAATTTTGTATTTAATCTCACGTGTGTCAAAACATGTATCAAAATATAAGTCGTGTTCTTTTTTTTTTATTTCAGAGCACAGGAATAGCAAATTCCTTATACAACAGTGGTTGGTATTTGTTACCGAAAAAAATTCAAAATATTGTTTTTATAATGCTTCAAAGGTGAGATGAAATTGTAGAACAAATTGTAAAAAAATTAAATATTTAAAACTAAATTAAAAACTTTTACGTTGTTTACTATTGATTTTATTGAGTTAAGCCGTAACTCGCCGGATTAAATTCTCAATGGTCGCGAACACAAAAATTAGTTTATACATAAATAAATAAATACAAGTAAGTAGAATTTGTGTAATTTTTGTTACTAATATTATTTTATTTTTTAGAGCACAAAAACATGTATGCGTGACTACATTTGGCTTTTCAGTGATGAGTCTTTCCAGTTACTCTAAAGTGAGTCATAGTGCATGAAAATTAAAAAATTATATTTCAGCACCTATAAAATTATATACCTATTGTAAATTTCTTACAGATTATAAGAACATCATGGTCATACTTCACCTTGCTTTTAAATACATATAAGAAATAAAGAAAATGGAAGAACGAAAAAAACACTGTATTCCTAGACCTCAGTCTCCTCTCATAGACCACTTTTTTATCTTACTAAAAATATTAAATCTTGTAAATCAATGCTTATTCTTAAACATATATTGATACATTAAATTAAGACATTTTATTCATACCTATTTCCAAATCCTTTAAGCTTTAATTTATACCATGTATAAATAATCTCGCCTTTCATAAGAAAATTGTGACCTAAATGTAAATAGGGAATACAATATAAAACTCGGGGAACACTATTCATTTTGGACCCAATATTTTTTTGCACGAATATTAATTATTCCTATATTTATGAATAGGAATTAAGTATTATTTTTTATATAAAATATCTATAGATTGTAAATATTTGTAGCAGTTGAAAAAAAATGTATTTGTGGCTGCAAAAAATATCCTAGCCTGGGGCTAATTTTATAATTTAAAAAGTAAACTGTCAATTTTAACATTCCATATCTTTTAACCGCTACATTTATTATTTTTCTGTGGAGAAAGGTAAGTCAACAAAAAATTTTAACGCTAAGAAAAATAAAACATCATTTTAACAAGTAACTTTATTTTTTGGGAAACAAAAAGAGAGATTTAGAATTCTCTGTAAACAAACTTTTTTATAAAGTTTGAAAAAACATAAGTAATAACTTCTTAAATAATTCCATGTAAAGAAAAGTTTTTATATTTTCTGTTGTTTATAAAAAGGCTCGAAAACAAGAATTTAGTAATCATTTTAAAAACTTTCTTCACAAAAGTAACAATTACAGAGCAAAATGAGAATTTTAAGGACAATTTTTAAACAAAATCAAAGAATAAATTATGAGAAATCTAAACCAGTAAGTAACTCACTTTCTTTTAATTATAATAGTAATGACAATAAAATAATAAAGCTCTAAGTGATAATGATATTATTTAAGTTTTGATCGCGTTTATTTCGAGATTCGACGACAGTAAGCCGTATAAAATCTTCTTAATAAATTAAAACATATTTGCGAATAACTCAAGACATCACCACATTAAAGCTATAGTTTTAATCTCGACTTTTCATTCTTTTTAATACCTAATAATATGAAAATATACACTCTTAAATGAAAGTTATTTTTTTTAGTTAATAAATTTATTTCTTTGTAATTAATACGGTAGAAAGAAAAAAAATATAATTAAAAAAAAAAGTGAGATAATGTTTCATTTACTTCGATACTCCAAAAGGGTTGAATATTAACACACTTTATTGTTTCTAAAACTAAAAGCTAACTAGACATAGAAAACAAGCGGCGGACGTGCGTCAGTTGCTAAAATGTGCTACTAAACAGATAAATGTATGTTACGACTGACGTTTATGTCCTACGTAGAATAGTATTATTAATCCTCAACCTTTTTGAATTTTTTAAAAATAATTTCCTTATTTATTTCTATCAAAAAAAAATATGGATAGTGGAATGAAATGAAAATCGTTTATTAGCATAAAATAAATGGCGTGCTAGTTTTTTGTTTACTAGACTCTACCGTGACATCAAAAAATGTATGGCGAGAAGAATACCACAAGAAACTCGTGAAATATAAATTATAATTTTTAGGAATATAAAGCAGATATATCGCATTATGAATCAGCCTACAACACACCCCACATTGCACTCAAGTTGGGAGGTTTACGATTGACCAAAACTGATCATCCGATAGCTTTAGTCTTGTGGGCCATTTTGTACTGGTTCGGTATACTTAACATGGTAATAGCGGTCATATTAGAACTTATTTACATGGTTGAAGTCGGGAAAAAAGGTACCTTTGAAGCTGCTGTTGAAATCTTTGGTATGATACCCTGTTGTGGGTATTTAATTATGGGTGAGTATTAAATTTAAAAGTAAATGTTTTCTATCTAATATTAGGTAAATAAAAAATATTCCCTGTAACCTTCCGCTCTACTCATAACAACCAAATTAAAATACCGGCCCATGCTACGAGCCGGTATTCAAACTCCTACACCAGCGGTTCTCAAACTTTTTTGGCGAAGAAAAAAGTTAACATAATTATAAAAAACTAATTTATATGTATCTATGAATAATCACATTGCAATGTAATATTACGTAATATTTAGTTGGAATATTTAGATGTAACCTTATAATCTCCCTTTGGTAGGTATTTTTTGCAGTATTTTAGCCCTAGGGTTCCGCGGAACACCACTTTGAGAATGGCTATCCTACCATACCATATCTGCAGCCCGCCAGTGGAACATGCTACCACTCAGCATCAGACAGGCATTTTTAAAAGACTTCTGATCAATCATTTTATCTTAAAACAAAATATCTCTTAATTCATTATTTATTTAATTCACTTATAACTTTTCTTCATAAATATGTATATATTTAAGTATATATTACTATTTATTATTTTATGTAATGTATGTATTGTATAAATTTAGTTATTATTAAATTTTCTTTTCATTGCATCGAATATTCCGCTCACACCGACAAAGATTATGGTAGATAATGCTGACGGCATTAAGCTCGCCTATGTGATATATATTTTTTTTGCAATAAAGAATGTATTTATTTATTCCCCGTACAAATTTTCTCTTTCAGCTGCGATAAAATCATATAAAATATTTATATACCGACCCGTCTTTGAGAATCTTATAAATGAATTGCGTTGTATGTGGCCCAAGAGGCATGTCACCAAAGAAGAACATTTGCTTATTGTTAAACCTATCGAACGGCTAAATTTTATTAATAAAGGTATGTTTACAATATACAGTGCAACCTTGATATGACGATACTGAAGGGAATCAGATAATAATTCGTTATATCAAGTAATTTGTTACAATGAGGTTAGGTTGGTCTACGATTCGTTTTAATCTCAGCCTTACGTAGGTACTAATCTACTTTCCTTGTTATAGCGAACGATTTCGTTAAATAGAGGTAAATAATACTTTTCTTTTTATATTATGCAAAGATTGAAAATTCGTTGTAAAAAGGTTTCAATAAATATATCCGTAATGTAAAGGTATATTTTGCATTAGCTCTTACCGGCAGGTTCTAGGGGATTTCGAAAAATTCGTTAAATCGAGAAAATTGTTATATAGAGGGTTACATTAAGGTATTTTTATAGTAACGTGGTAGTATGACCACACTCCGGTTATAACTGCTATATACAGTTGCCTCCTAGTTGACTTGGGAAGACAAATGAACGCTGACCAGGATATATTTTAACACGATAATCGCCATGTCAGTCATATGTGTCTGACGCTAAGAAGTTCTACATGAGCCATGTCAGACATATATGTCTGACGTACGCGATTTGGTAGAAGGCCACTTCAATCACAGATGTCCGACGCAAACGATATATTTGCATTATGTTTCGAAAGCTTGGCCTATCAGGAACAAAACCTGAATATTTCTTGGCTTACTACAAACAATAAAATGAAATAAACATAGTTATATAGGTAATGGTATATTGTTTCAGTTGAAAAAATACATTTTAATAATTAAATTATCTAATAAAGTTACCATGGCCCATGTGAAAATTTTTCTGATATTAACGTGTTAAAGTTGAGATTTATACAAAAAAGTCAGAAAGTTAGCTGATAATTTTCCGATGTTTTCGTTTGTTATCGTATATTTACAGTATACTTCTGGTGCAACCACTTATTACTCGCCTTCTTCATTGTACCACATGCAGTAGATGTGGTGAGAAGATGGATGGGCCAGCAAGTCGAATTGAAACTACCATTTTTTTTCTGGCTACCCTTCGATGCGCAGGCGAAGATAGTCTATGAATTTATGTTGATTTTACAAAGTTGGCAAGGTTATTCTTTATTTAAGCTACTAACATAATCTCATATGTATAGGCTACACAATTTCTGTTTAAACTAATCCTCATCTTAAAAGAAACGTTTAACACTAGAAAGACAGGCAACCCCAGTCTTTCTAATGTTGTTCATAACCAGAGAGAACACGTCGCGTCGCGTCGGCTTAATATTTAAGTGTACGTTCGTCTCATTAATGCTTGAGATAATCCAGAAACGCGACAAGGTCACTTGAAAATGGCATTCTCTCGGGACTGGATGCTTACTTAGTTAACTTTAATCAGACCACCTATTCTTTAATTAATAATTTAATACCTTTCTCCAACCCATCTAACAAAAAATTCCAATCATGAGATCCACCTCTTGGCTGTCTTGGATAAATGTAAATATAAAATATTGGTAATGCTCAGAGTCCCTAGTAGCGAGTGTCTTATTTGTTCTAATTGGAACGAAAACACATACATACTTATTACATGGTGGGTCATCAACATCGATATTGATATTCGATATTTTACAGCACTAGTATGTGTGTGGTTAATCATATGCTCGGACACATTGTTTTGTGCATTCATGGTACACATTACATCGCAATTCGATTTACTCGCTGTTCGGATACGCCAAATGGTTTATGTTCCAATCGACAAGCAACTTATTGCTCAATACCCTTTGGCAAAAGACAGTCGCGTAGCTAAGAACCAAAATCCAACGGAAATGTGTGATACTGTTTGGGAAACACGACATTTAGAAGAACTGAACGACATTGTTTTGAGACATCATGCTTTGATCAGGTAAGTTACATCAGCACATGGAGTGCTGGAAATTTCTCAAACGGATACCATGACATTACTTTACATTTTTATTTGGAATATTAATTTTCTTCGCGTTTATTTTAAGTGATTACTACCCGTCATAAAGTTAACAAAAGTACCCTCGACGGTTTTTGTTATATTAATTATTATGTTAATTAAGATTTCGTTGTTTTTTGGATTTAGAACTTAAGCCTGTGTTTGATTAGACCCCAAAGTTTAGGCAATCGCCATTGGTTTGCCATTAAATATATTAATAGTGTATTTTAAACCTTTATATTGCGTTTAAAAATTGAGTCCTTTTAAAGCTTAATTGTCACGTTCTTATGAAAGTAGATATTTATCAGCTTTAAAACTTTGTTTACTAAACACTTCAAACTTTCGTGGACGTAAAACTTTCTTAAATGTCAAGTGGGCGTAACTTAGACGTTTTTAATAAATTATCAGAAATTTGTTTTTTTTTAGATTGTCAGGCGACGTGGAATCCATGTTTAGTTTTCAACTATTAGTAAACTTTATTTACAGTTCAATTATTATATGTTTCTGTGGATTTTGTTGTATTGTAAGTTATGTTTTTTTATATTATTATCTATTTATATTTTGCTTGTTCTGAACCTACTAGACAACAAATTACTAATTTTAATATCTGAAAAATTAAAATATTATATTGTCTTTTCGCCTTGTTAATACTTGTTCAAAATCATGACAACTATATACCTACGCAAATTTATTCATAAATTATTACACTGACAACCCTAACTTAAATTAAATCGTTTTATTGACATTGGACCCTTAATTAAGTTTAAAAAGAAAATACGTAACTTAAACCCACATTTCAAATTACAGATTGTAGAAAAATGGAATGAATTTATTTATAAAACATTCCTGACATCGGCTTTAACACAGACGTGGTTATTTTGCTGGTACGGTCAACGTTTACTCGACTCTGTGAGTACATCAAATGTTTCAGCATTTCTTTGTATTATAATATAAATAATATTTGATATTTCACCCTTAAGAAAGAGCCATGACTTTGTGCTTATTTTCAGAGCCGTGGAATTGGAGATGCATTGTACAACAGCGGGTGGTATTTGGTTTCAAAGAGAGTTCGGAATAATTTTCTTATTATGTTACATAGGTAATAAATAAATTTGTTATAAAATAAATTTAAGAGGAACTTCCTTTGGATATAGTCGAAATTTTCTCTATATGAATTGCTCTAATCATTGTGGTCTTGAGCGTTCTCAATTAGTTCTCATAGGCCAGCGGTTCTCAAACTTTTTTGGCGAAGGAAAAAGCCTTAATATAATTATAAAAAACTGATTTATATGTATTTATGAATAATCATATTGCAATGTAATATTACATAATATTTAGTTGGAATATTTAGATGTAACCTTATAATCTCTCTTTGGTAGGTATTTTTTGCAGTATTTTAGCTCTAGGGTTCCGCGGAACACACTTTGAGAATGGCTTTCATAGACCAAGTTTGAATTTGAATTTATGTAACTAAAAACATAGATGTTCAATTTCTTTATAAAATTTGACGAAATATGACGAAGAGGTTTAAAAATATATCTTACCTAGTTTTTAAAATATCCAAATTGGCGTTTTGGCGTGTTTGTAAATTGTGAAATTCGTACTCGATTTACTGTAAATTTTCAGAGCTCAAAAACATGTGTGTGTGACAACGTATGGGTTCTCTGTCGTCAGTCTGACGAGTTATTCGAATGTAAGTTAAAAACTGGGTAGTTACATCCAACGTTATGGATGAAGTTATACTAGTCCGGTCATGACAAACCAAACCACGAGCATGTGTTAGTTTGTAACAGATATCCTAAAATAAGTCATAAAGAGCACTAGTGCTTAAAATCTAGCATACCTAGCTCAATAGATAACACTGCATATGTGTGAAAATATGTACATTTTATTTTGAAATAAATTCGTATTAGTTTATGTTCAAATTGGTCCAGTGCTTTAGCAGTGAAAATTTTATTTAATTTAAAAAAAAACTAATTTTCTTTGTTTTATTTATTTTCAGATAATAAAAACCTCGTGGTCTTATTTTACATTACTCTTAAATACTTATAAAAAATAAATGTTGTTATTAATTAAATATTGTATAAATGTGTATAAATATGTGTGTGTATGTGTATAAATATATAATTTAATTTTTTACTTACGTTTTTTATTATTATCATTTAAATCAGAGTTTAATTTAATCTCTTAAAAGTATATTGTTATGTGTACTTTGGTTGGTTATTGCCTATGGCAGTGATTCTCAAACTTTTTGTGTGGCTTTGTGTGCTACGAAATTCTAAGAGTGCCGCCAAATTTTGAAATCATAAAAAAGTTGAAAATCACTGGCTTATGGCTGGCTTAACATGTGCATTAATTACAAGAGTAGTGGGCTTCCGATGATGATTATTAACTCAGTATGCCGCCCGGGGTAGCCATTTTCAAGCTTAAGATCCGTGAAGACAGCTTGTCGCATTTCGGGATCAGTTTGGAAGTAGCCGGATATAACGAAAAGAATATGCCCTGTCAATTTGGGCGGAATACATTCGTTTCCTCAAGCCGGCATAGTGAAGGCCCCTGTTCCACGCAAATATTAAGTGAAGTATAGCCATATGACAGACTAGATACGAGCTATTGATAGTGAAAGTAGCTAATGTCCCAAAATAAATAGGTGTTCTTTCAAAATTTTTTGGAAGTTAGTAATGATTTATATCACCATTTTATTAAAAAATAAATAAAATGAAAACTGTAAACTAGGCTGCATGGGTAGTAAATAATAATACCTTTGCTTAAATTGCTTTTAAAAAGATGATATGAAACAAAGATCTGTCAATTTCTGTCGTTTACGTTTTCCGATCGCGAGTGTTTTTGTTGCGCTGGTTAAGATGACGAATAAGAAAGCGAAGCAGGTCGTAAATGGCGGCAGTGATGTTGAAGATGATCAAAACTCTGGAAGTGAAGACTCTGACTTTGACTCTGATGGGTTTTATGCTGGCGAGAAGGTATAACCTAAAAGTTCCACGTGCATTTTCATAATATTGTGTAAAATTATTCCAAAAAACATATTGTTTAAATTTGTGTGCGTAAATGATTTAAACATAAGGTTTGCTTGGGAAAATTCATTTAACTTTATGTTAGGAAATTCAAGCCGATTTTGAGGGAAGGAATCCGGAAGACTGCGATTTCCATGGAATAAAACAGTTGCTGAGACAGTTATTCCTTAAATCTGATGTTGATTTGGGTGAACTAGCAAATCTTATAATTTGTAAGTATATTTTGTGCTCTTTATTAAGAATTTTTGACAATGAAATAGCTGTCCTAGTTCAGTATCACATAGTTATATTTGTTTAAAAAAAAAAAACAAAAGAACCTCGATTTCTTTTTTAACTTTCCACGATACAACTTTTATTAAAAACAAAAGGATTTTGTGGCTCTCAATATCATACTTTTTAGGTTCCACTGACAAATGGCTGATTCTACTAACATGTTTTATTCATACTTGACTTGTATTATTTTTTATTCCAGCTCAAAATTATATTGGTAGTGTTGTTAAACAATGCCTTGATGATGGCATGGACGAGGATGATGATGATGATGACGGAGATGATGGCAGTGATGGTGTGTTTGGGATTACAACTATCATTAATATTACTAAACGGAAAGTGAGTTCATTCAACTCTTTAGAATAGCTTCCTTATAGCCAAGTTTTTACAATTGAGGTGTCTAGCAGTTTGGTATTGAAAAAACCTGGCTTGGTGCACTTTTCTCATTAAACACCCATGGTAGACCACCCATAGACGTTTCATTATCGTAACAGTTACATATTTAAGCTTGACAAATATGTAAGGTTTAAAAAAAGTGATTATTCATTTATTAATCCAACTTTTACATGGTTTAACATGTCATACAATATGTCTGTTCAAGTTGCTTGATGCTGTGATAATTTAAACTTAATAGATAAATATACATATTCTCTGTTTCAGAATGAATCCTGTATAAAACAGTTGCGAAGTTTATTATTAAAATTAACAGAGGAGAATGGTGATGATAAAACTAAGAAGCAATTTAAGGATATTCTGGAAGATGACTCCAATCATGTTGGACTTATTATTAATGAAAGGTTACATTGTACTATATTATTCTTTGCATGCTAACATACATTAACTGTACCACTTATAGCAAGTATTGCACCAATGAGCATGATTTGACATGGTTTTATGCTCCAGTCTCAATAGTATTGATGTGCTGTGAATTTGCAAAATTCATTTGGGGCAAACACTGCGAGAATAATCATTCTGCATTTAAAATTTGTTTATATTCTTTTAAAGCTTGTCACAGACATGTACTATATATCTGTTTTTTTTTATAGCAATCTTTAAGTGAACATACTACATATATCAGGTAATCAGGCTAGTGGCCATTTTCTGTCTGCTTTTAAGCAGATACAACTGTTATCGCCTGCTTGATACATGATGCATTCCCTTTTATTATATCACATACATACCTGCTGTACGAATATATAAATCATTGCTGTCTGTGATGGGTTTAATTCAAAATGTAGGTTTGGAGGCAATAAACAATATTAAATAAATGTACACTTGTTTTAGGATATTAAACATTCCAGCTATGATAAGTACACCACTATTCGCATCACTCGAAGCTGAATTAAAGAAAGCTAATGATAAGAAAATGCCATACAACTTCAAATATCTTATATGGATCAGTAAAACATATAAGATTGGTGGTAAGAATTTTTTATAGTTATTACTACATCTTGATTGTATACTACAGTTGTAATGACCTATAGACATGACTATGATGGGAATTGTTTTAGATGAAGATGAAGACACATATGCAAATAGTGAAGAGGAAGCAATTGCAAAGGAAGTGTTAGCGAGTTTAGATGTAGACGTTTCAAATCAGGTCGATCTATCACAATGGCGGGAAGAGGATGTTGTCAAAACACCAAAGAGAAAGGTTACATTCTTTTAACATGTCAGAATTCTGTAATATTTTCTAAAATTTGTTGCAAACGGATTTCAAGAGTTATTACACTACTGTTATGTATAAAATATTGTTTTTAATTTCAGATACAATTATTTGAGGGGAATAAATTAAGTACACTTATAAGATTAATGAAAGAGGAAACTGAAGGAGGTGTGGTCGCTTAAACACTACTCGTTTACAGATTAATTATTTTATTTTGCTTAAAATTATAAAATACAGTATAATTGATACTTTTTGATTGTATTATTTGATCTCTTTACTGGCCATAAACTTTACAAACGTTCAGTGCATCTTTCATCATGAAATCTCTTAAAGCACATAAGCCTTTAAGTATTTTTGTGTTCTGATCCATTTTCTGTATATCGGCTTCGGCGAGTGCCTTGTCTTGTGCTAATAAACCGTTGACAGCGTCTTCCGTCATCCAATGGGCGGGCAGTTTATGCATGTTGAACAGTGCAGGGTCTGGATTGGTCGGCATTGGTGTTAGAGATTTCTCCCATGATGTTATATACTTCTGTTCCGAATGTAGGCCTTCTATGTATCTGGAGGATTTATTTACATTATAATAACAATGAATGTCCTGAGCTTGTTGATGACCACATTTCAGGCAAGAAATACATATTTTTCAAAGGAATCCCATCTAATTTTTTTTATTTTACTTTTTGGGTCAGAAAATCACATTTTAAAAAAAATTCCATGATATCTAGGGTACCTAGATAAAGCTAGAATCTATATCTCATTATCCTTGATTGAGCATATTTTGTCCATGTCTAACACATTTAACATTGTCCAGAAAGTACAAAGGTATGATATGTTAAATGGTAGTGATACCTTATATAGGCCTCCGAATGAGTGACGCGTTGTGCTCTTGGTGGAGCTGCTACGAACAATGGCTCCAGTGTGTGTCTTGGTGCGAAGGTCGGTGCCTCGTGGGGTTGTTGCTGAGCCGCCTGACCAGGGGACGGGGTATTGCGCGCCAACGGTGACATCGCAGAAAGGGAAGCTGGAAATTAATGGATAAACATTTTAAATAAACACAGCAACCATTTGTATCAGACAGTGTATCAAAATAAGATTGTTTATTTAAAAAATACTTGTGGTCATTTTCATAAGACCTATTTAAAAAATTAGTTTAAACTGATTTGTAGTACAAAACTTATCGTCTATAATTCTTCAAACTACCCCTTCTAGCTACTAAATATAATTTTTTAAACTCACCTCCAGGAGATAATATTCCAGTTCTGATAGAACTTTGTTGTTTCGGCTGCTTTTTCGACGACGGAATGAAGTTTCTGCAAATAATAAATGTAATTTGTAAGCTTAAGCAAATTATGTATTTATAGTTATTCAGACATTAATGTAGTTGTGGTTAAAATCGCATTAGACAAAATAGTTACTGAAGTATAAGTTGTATCACATGGTATGCAATACTGAATTGAATTTTAAGTACAGATAAATACCTAGACCGTTCATGTATTGGCATGATGCGTCCGTTCCCCTTGTTAATATGAAGATCGCGCACGTGCTTCAAGAGTCGCGGCAGATTAGGGAAAGGCGCTTGTCCCTTTCTCACTCTGGTGCAGTTCCTCCACAGGCACGGGTATTCGGTGAAATTACCGCGGTAATGTTGTTGCACATGACCGGCTGCATTGGCGTATGTAATTAGAATAAAAGTAGGTTAGATTTGTTTGTATTTGCAAATACGAAGTGAAGTAGAACTTTCTAATAAGACATGGCCACACTCTGCCCGATGTTAAGCTAGAGTGCAATCCTTAATCGAAGACAACTGTCACCACAAAGAGATGTCTGCGTGTAACAGTCGCCTGCACTATGCTTGGGGATACTGCATAGTGTCATGTAATAAAAAATACTCACGTTCCAGTTTATTTTTTTTCGTTTCAATATAGGTTCCAATCACTAGCGGCAATAGAATGTAATAAAAATTACTTTATATTAGTTATTATTTAAGCAAAAAATGCTACATGTAAAGCATTTGTCCGTTTTGGCTTAGTACATCAGTGTAAGAATCGTACAACTTAGAATACAATATTATTATACTTACTATTTCCACCTTCTCCGATGCAATGTTCCATGCAGTCAATAAGCTCTTCAAACTGACAGTCGCAAGTGTCCCAGGTACATTCATATGTCATTTCCATTGGTGTCTGAAAGACGATTACAAATCGATTATAGTTCACATTCTTCCTGACTGTATCTAAATTCTTTATTTGAATTTCTTGTAATACTGGCCATTTAATTTTTGGTAACTAATAAAAAAAACATAATAATAATAATATAATTAGATTTCCAACATTATTTTTATATTATATAGGAACATTTTTGTGGGCAATTTCTATAACTACCCCGCACTTACATGTTGTGCTAACTCTTTCATTTCCTCTGCTAGTTTGGCGGCGGTCTCCTCGTTGCAGCGTGCAGCTCGCTCCTCCCAACTCTGTTTGGTGGATGTCGGAAGTGAGCGCCAATCGTTGCCCACGAGTCGCGATATCTCACCTAGTCGAAAATTTAACTCTTAAGTAGCTTGTTGGTTTTAGATTATCCTCCGAAACTGGGGGGCACTTCGGACGAAAATACGGACGTTTCGTACTCAGGAACACTTACGTAATCATTCACGAAATTACGGATTTGACAGCGGCGTCACGACGGATAGGCCGCACAATGCTTATTTTATGGACATTTGACAGAACTTTTTACGGGCTTATGTGTCAAAATTCACATAAACTATAGATGTGAAGGCCGTATCACTAAACTTCGGATATGCCTGAGTAGCCCCCCTGTTTTTTTGATTGTTGATATGGACGTGTGGATGCCGGAAAAGATTCCAAAAATTGTCAATACATTCTTACACTACGAAAATCTTAATACACTTTTTACTGCTATCCTGAAGCTATTTGAGTATAAATGACTCAGTTGAAATAACTTACTGATATTGATATATTATAAAAACGAACTTAATATTTATTAGAGGTTTAGATTTGTCTGCGATATTCTAGTCCTAATAATGTGTAATTAATGCTGGTAACACTCACCGAAACTGGACTCAGGGTTGTTAGCCGAAATGGCTTTTCTAACTTCACTCGAATATAGAATGTATCCTGTGACAATTTTCTGTTTATTTGTATCTTTTTTCTTCTTACTGCTCGACGGCGTGCTGGTCGTTGTGTTCATCGTGTACCTTTCTTGGTTCGATGTCGACGTCATTGATGGATTGTATGGATTACTATTGCCGCCTGGATTGGATTGAAAACATTATTTATTATGGGATAAACATTATTAGCAAAAATCATATTAATATATGAAATTAAATTAAATTAGTTTATTAGCATAGGCACTAAAGGCGTGCGCTTGCTCATCGTCAAATTCTATAATGGCTTCGGAAATGCGTATGACGAAAAGAAGACCATAAGAAACTCGTCAATCATAGCCTGTACATAAAATAATAAATAAAAAAAAACTGAATTTTCATTCAGAAAAAAAGTAAACAACAATTCATATAACATATAATAACTATATGTTAGACCTAATACTAGACTCAAGTTTAAGTTAACAATAAAACCACCCCAGCTTATTACCAAAATAACTAAACATATCTATATAATACATACCTACGGAGAGCGGTGTCGCCGGCGAAGCGAGCGAGGAGTCATCTAATGAATTCTCTAATATCATTTCGACATCTTGACTGCCTATGGTGTTAATGAGATTCGTGAACTGCGGCTTCACATCCTGAAACGTATGGCCAACATCAATTGGGCGTATTGTGCGCGCTGGCATTCTCAAAAAGTCAGTGTTCGGGTTTGGGCGACTCAATAGGTTTTCTTATTTATTTAAGAATAATATTACATAATATAGTTTTCGAAGGTCCCACACTAGGCATTGCCTGTCACGTGGGACCCATCACTTACAAAACTTTTAATTATTAACATTACAACTAAAACTATTTATTTATTTATTTTTGGAATGTTTTTATAAAAATATTAAATTAGTTATCGTGGCTACAAGTATGTACTTGTAGCCACGTATGTACGTTAACTATAAACATTAGATAGTGAAATAAAGTGTCGCATAGAATATTTTAAAATTAATTTAACTTATTTTTATCATAATAGATAATTCAATAAATAATTTGAATTTAGTTACAATGTTACTATCAGCTGGCGTCGATTGATAAGGCTTCTGCACAAACGCCGATGACGGATTCTGAATTTCATGAGGCGTCGCTAAAGCTGGAGGTCCCAATTTTTTTTGGAAGTAATATATCTGTAACAGTTAAGTGTTTACTTTCACTTTAGCTTTTTTTTCCCCAATTGTTTTTTTTTTAATAATAATTAATTCCTACAATTTATATGATCACTGTTTATATCCCTATGTTTTTTTTATACGAATTTGATAAGCAGAACGATTTGATAGAGGAAAAAGAATACCTCATCAATAGTGACATCCTTTGTATGTTCAAACTTTCTTAATCCAGTTTTTAATTTTCTCGCCACACGATTGGATTCATCGCAGAGTGACTCGCAAACGTACACGTCATTTTCAGCTATCTCCGTTGGGCGACCTGCAAATTTCATACAGTTATTGTAACCTATAGGTGGTCTAGAACCAAGTATTTTCATATGGATACAGTTCTTGTAGGTATATAAGCTATAATAAAAAGAGACGCGATCGCCGTGTCGTGAAGATATCTGCATCCATTTCACACATGCCTCAACTTCGACAAATGAACGCAGGCGACACTCTAAGAATATAGTTATCCCTTTCTAATGATTATTTCTTCCAGTCCAAAGTCCAAACTGTATCCATTTGAAGATTGTCGACCGTACATGAATTCAAAAAATATGTTTATATTGCCTTTGTCCTAATCTCCATTATAGAGGGGGTATATGTATATTTATTTAATGCACTCACATCTAAGATAATCTTCATAATCCAATACAGCGCATTTGCCAACAATACCGACCAATGGACTTGTATCAAGCATTGTTGTCAGTAACACTTCCTGTTTGTAGAATGGCTGTAAAATTATTAGATTTTTTTATTATTATGATTGACGTTAAAACTACACTGCTGTATAAATAGTACTGCTAAGAAAATAAGCCTGCAAACTTCAGAAGAAATTGCACCATACAAGTTGAAATATGAAAGCTGCTTTCAGAATTGCGGCTAGAACACTTGCCACTTATAAATAAATACATTTCAATAGATAAAAACTAAGTATGTTGGAGCAATAATTATATAAAAAGGTATCTACACTAGGACATATGATTGATGATCAATATTAAAATCAATACAACAGTTCATAAAATATCAATTCAAAAAAAAAGCTAGTTGTTAGTCACGTTAAAATAATATTTAAAAAAATAATAATTTATGTTAATCGATTTCAAAATTAGTATAAAACTCACCTTACTAATAACATTGGCAACCTCCGAGGGGAAAATGAGAAACGGTCCCCGAAAGTAGCATTTATTACTAAAAAAAGAAATTTATAAAATCAGCTGCAATCTGTCTTGCACATAATAAACAAATAAAAACATAAGTAAATTTTCTACATTTAAACTTAAGACAAAAAGATATTTTTGTTTTATAGTAAAATAACTCACTCGCCAGTCTCCCAAATGGTGTCAACCTGCGCTATCATCTGCTTCCCTCCATCAGTGACCACGTACACATAGTCACCTGTCTTAATAACACCGGAACACACTGTATTGTACTGTTCATAATACGTGTTTTCATCATCTGTACCAAGTGGGTTATAAAGGACGACATCCTGTAAAATAAAATCTTAATACTGAAACCGATCTAAAAACAAGCAAGCTGAAAGAAGTTTTTAAACAGTTTTAAAAAAAAAATTAAATTAAAAAAAGTCTATATTATCGATAACCTTACAATATCGATCATTATTACATCACTAGTAAGAACTGTCAAATATTATTTTAAAAGCAATTCAATTCTATCTGGGGTAATGTAACCATTGTGCTATGTCATAATTTTGATGAATTAAAAATAGTAATCAAACACACACGTGTAATTTTTTTCATAGCAGACTGATATGCAACTCCATTTCATCTAAAATTAAGCTATAACATAGTAAAAGATCTTAGATCACAGAGAAATACATATAGGCAGCAAATTATTATTATATACTAGCTTTTACCCGCGGCTTTGCTCGCATTTAAGTCATTAAATAAGTATCAGAGACCATTTCAATCAATATGATAACTATATTTTCTTGCTTAGCTGGGATTATCAATTCTTTTAAAATGACTACATAAAATGATGTTTCCTAACATCAAAAATTCAAATAGTTTTATAATGCATATATAAAAATTACAAACAGATGAAACTACAGAAAAAAAAATATATTTTTTTAATAAAAAGTATCCTATATCACTTCTAGTACCTCCAAAAAAATGTGCACAAAGTTTCATGATGATCGGTTAAATAGTTGTTGTATGAAAACGTAACAAACTCACATCCACATTTATAATGTTATAGGGATTTCATTTTTAATTTCGGTACTATACAGATTAACAAAGCATCTCAATCATAAAAAATGAATCAACATCATCACAACTCACAGGTCTTTCCTTCTCCTGTATGTTCTCCATAATATCAAGTTCAGCAAGCTCATCCTTGTGTTTTTCAATCCTTTCACGGAACACGGACACTGTTCTATTTGGCTCCAGAGGTATCTGATGGCAAATAATTTTAAAGTGGTTAGTTAGCACGCCAATAACATCTATTGGGTTTGATTTCCGATCGGGATAAAAACTTATTTGAGGAGGGGAGGAGAGAAGGGGGGGGGGGGGCATTAGGCTATAGGTTTATTATAATTCAGATACTTAAGCTTATGGGACTTATGAGATATTATCTTAAGTATAGTATGGGTATTATATATTTTTGTTGACATATAGTATAGCGGCGTGTCCGAGTTTGGAGTGTTTCTTTATTTCCCCTTGTTTTCTTATATTCATTGCTCCGGCATGTAATATTGTATTAAAATACTTACATCTCTGGGTATGAGTGTAACAGATTTCTCAGCGCCTTCCCAAGCTTTTATCTTTTTGAATGTGCGCAGTTTCGAATTGTATCTGCTTTCGCACACGTACACATCTTTATCCAAATAACCTACAAAATTACATTTAAAGAAATAACAGATCTATTTAAATATGTGAGATACATAAATTACTAACGCCATCTATCGGTCACTAGCGAGACCACTACCCATCAAGTCTTATATTAGACTGTACTTTTATTTAATCCTAATATAATCAACTGAATGGAAGTTAATGTGAGACATATGGGATATTGAAAGTAAATTATAGATATTTCCTATGTGGTCAAATAAGACTTACCTTCGGGACGATATTTAAAGTACTCCTTTACATTCATGACGTAGCAGGGACCGATCACGTGATCAAACGGATAGGTACGATGTATGTCACTCTTAAACACCTCCTGTTCTAAAAACTTACGAGTTCTCACATGAAAAGTTTCATATGGCCTGAAAGATCATAAACATAATAATAATACTTAGAGTACAATAGATACCCTAACTTATATTGTATGATACATACTTGAAATATGGTTTAGCATAGACCATAGGAGAGCCTTCATTGTTGGTCCAAATTCGTTCAATTTGTACTATCGCCGTGTCTCGACTACCTTTCTCGGGTTGCACATAAACGAAATCGCCTTTGATATATTGTGTTTGTTTGAATGGAGCTGCGCCGGCTGGCATTGAGTCATCGTTACTTGATCTAATGAAAAAAACAAGGATGTAAAAGAAATATAATTTATTTGTCTTCACAAGCAGCATGCGGTCTATATATGAAACAAATCGACTGTAATTTAAGATTTAGATATATACTTTTTATTATATTTATATATTAATTTGACACATGCCTATACATTGGAAAGAAAGAGGCTAATACATTCTTTTGAGTTGCCAAGCTATAATCATAATGTTGCCAACAATAAAAAATATTTTGTTGTATTCCAATTTGAAATTATATATTGTTCTAGCGTTGTTACATTTTGATTTATCTAAAAACAATCACTAACATAAAACAAGGAGATATCTACAGCGGGATCAACTTTTTTTTTCAACAATTATATACCGAATAATATTAATAATTTATACCTAGTTTCGTCCTCCTCTTCATTTTCTTGCAACAGCTTGCATTGTTTCACCAGTTCAATGCTAGTAGCCATCATTTCCTTAGTGAAGGTAAGAGCCGGTGACGACAGCGTGTTCTTACACAGGATGTCCCTCTGCTGTATGTAATAATTCTGCAGCTCAACTGAGTCTTCAAATACTTGACTGTCGGTACGTGTGAGGCGACGCGCTCTTAAAGGGGGAAAAATAACAAATAACAATTAGTGGAGACATTTTAAAATTATGACGCAGTGGTTTATTATTTAGACGTTTATCTCTCTCTCTTTCTTGAGGTCCTGAATTCGATTGCCGGCCGAAACAAATATCATATTTTGGGATAGGTGTAAATATATTGTTTAAATAAACGTAGATGTTTGTTCTGGGTCTTAATGACACATGCTAATGTTCTGCAACTCATAATACAGGATATCTTAGTTTAGGGTCAGGTATTCCCATTTTAAAGTCAACTTCTTCTTTTTTACTAAACCACATCTAAAGTTTTGGTTCGACAATACAAAATAAACATTCACTTTATATATATATTAAAATTGTTCAGACCAAGAGTCAACCCAGAGATCTTTTACGTATGTGACTGGGAAGATCAATAAGTGTCATCTTATAATACAGATTTCTGTTTTCACTAAGCTATAAATATGACATTAAAACCTATTACCTTTCAAAAATAGAGAACAAATCCTGTTGGAAGTGATCCAATCGTTTATACACGCCCTTATCTAGTCTCCGCTTAACCAGATCCAACGATATCCCCCGTACTTTGTCACCACTTGGTGACTCGTCATGTTCAGGCAACTCGGCCATACTATCCGAGTAACATCTACAATGTAAAAGATAAATAAATGACAAATGTATGTATACATTAAGTGCTCCTAAACTAGGTCAGTCATTTAAGTAACACATCTAGACAACATAAATTAAACGCCAAATGTTAAACTTTTATTAGTTTTGAAACTACCCACCTCCCTTCCTCATCCTGATGATTATAAACCATTGTAAATAGATTCAATAATAACTCTTGTATGGCCATTTGGACGTCTGGGATAGCGTCGTCATCATCTCTGAAAATGAAACATAATTACATTAGAAAACATGTACATCTCAACGTTTGTTGCATGATATCAAAAACTATGTCATAAACTCTACAATCCCGGTCTATTATTGAGACCCTTGGCAGATAAAGGTGCTATGTTTAACTTATACTGGTACCAATAAAGATTTTGATAGAAACAAACACATAAACTTAATAGATTTTCAATAAATTTGACATGTAAAAGAAAAACAATATCAACACACCTCAATGATTGTTTAGTTTGCAAACAAACCCTCTGCAATGTCAGCGCGTCTTTATAAATCAACGAGTCTGGCTCATTATATTTGCAGGCATTGTCAAACATCAATATGAAGTCGGAGGCCAGTTCGCTTACAGAATTATAACCTCCACTCTTCAATTTGTGTGCAATTTTCTCCATGTCAATGGGGTTTTTGATTAGTTCATAATAATCTGGATAATCAGACTTGCTTGGCAATTTCATAAATATCAATGCTAATTGGCGGTTACCTGCGGATTAAGCACAATAATTAATCAATATGTAAGTGATCACGCATTACCCTATATGTAAAGTTGGTATCATAACACTTAATATCCAGAACAATCATCTCTTTTTATATTACTACTAGCTTTTACCAGCGGCTTCGCTCGCATTTAAGTCATTAAATAAGTATCAGAGATCATTTCAATGTGATTCCAAACAGCTGAAACTATAGTCAGTTGGAAACTATAGTAAAAAATATTTTTTTTAATTAAAAGTATACTTCTAGTACCTCCAAAAATATGTGTACAAAGTTTCATAATGATAGATTAAGTAGTTGTTGCGTGAAAACGTAACAAACAAACTCACATCCACATTTATAATATTAGTAAGGATTATAAAATATTTATTTCGGATTTAGATATTAAAAATCTATTGTCTTTGTCCAAAGATTTGAATACTGATTTAACATTGAGAATGCAGCTATTTTGTATGGAGCATTTTTAGTTCAACATGTTACCGATAGGTTCGCATTAATTCGCGCTATGCATTTTTTTCATTATTTAAGAAATGGTTGCGTTTTTAATTTTAAAAAATCCAACTTTGATACCTATAGAACAAGATAGTTTAGGGTGAAAGAACTGTATTATTCATATAAAAATTTATTTATTATAGAAGCACTTTAGTTCAACCATATTTGATTTTAAAAAAACCTGTAAAATGTGTCAAGAAGGACCAACAAACAAATTATTTTTATTATATTTACCTTTGGGATCCCTATAATCTCTGATAGCATCATAAAGATTTCTCAACTTTTGATCAAACGGATTCATTTGTTTCGATTTAGAGGGCCTAAAAGTACGAATAACAGGTTTCCTTTCTGGCAACCTTTCAGCCAAATGACTGTTCATTTCACGCAGTTTATCATTCATGGAACGCTCCAGAAGGTTCGCGTCTTCATATATCATGCTTCCTTCTTCGTTAAATTGGCGGCAATTTGAGAACATCAAACGGAAGTCGCCTATCATTTCATCTAATGAGTTGTAACGGTCATGCTGGAAAATTATTTTTTTGTTATTGTGGGTCACAGTCTAGCTTATCATCAAGCAGAGTCTGGTTTCATGCGAGGGTAACAAAAGTCCAACCTTTATATTAGCTTCAATAGTCAACATATCAATTGGCCTATCAATAACATTATAATACTCAGGATATAGCTTCTTGGACGGCTTCTCCATAAAAAGTAACATGGGCTTCCTTCCATCTGAACAAGTGAAATCGACCAAATGTTTTGATATCGCATGCAGCTTCTTTTTGAATGGTAACTGACTTAATTTTATTGGATTTGGTGAGCTTATGGGCGATGCTGAGGTAGTTTGGATTGGATTGACCCGAGGACGACCTGAAATTATGTACATAATAGAGCTTTCACATTATCTCTGTGTAAACTGCACTTTTGCTTGAGTAGCAGTTGAGTAATTGAATTGCAACAAGTATTATATATTTTGTATAATAAATTTGTAAAAGTTCTGGACACAAATAGTACCCCAACCATATTGATGAAAGTAAAAGTTGCTGAGCTTCTTCTAGCCTAGAGTTACAGAGAAACAGAGCAGTTCATGAGGCCCTGATGCCATACTAGACCCTATCAACGAAGTCAAGGTTTATTCAATTTATAAAATTCTTATAAAGACATTATAAAAATAAATAAATAGTTTTAGTTGCAGTGTTATTAATTAAAAGTTTTGTAAGTGATGGGTCCCACGTGACAGGCAATGCCTAGTGTGGGACCATCATAAACTATATTATGTAATATTATTCTTAAGTAAACAAATAAAAATAAATAAATGAATTAATTATACTAACCTCTGGGTCTAGGCGTGTTTTGAGCCTGACTTTTAACTGAAGACAAACTTTCGTCATCACTTGATGAGCTCTGAACTATATCTAATAATTCTTGCACCCGTTGCTGCATTAATCTGAAATTTGTGTATGACAATGAGCAGCTGAGTAGATGAAGATGCAAGCTTAAACTCACCTTTGTAATTTAACAGCATCCTTATACAACTTGGAAGTGGGTAAATTGTATTGTTTAGCATTCTCGAACATTATATTCATGTCTCCGGCCACTTCGGACAATGTGCCATAATTACCGCGACGTATTTTATCACTGATTTGATTTAAAGAAACTGGATTTTTTATTTCTCTGTAATAATCTGGATAGAAACGACGCGATGGGAGCTTCCAAAACGGTTTTGACATCGGGTTACCTGAAACAGACCATTCTATTATTTTTTATATAGAATAGTGCAGTGTTTTACAGAACCACATTAATGAGTTTAAACTCCTTATTTCCATTTTTTTTATGCTTCAAAAGTTAGTATTAGCAACCATTGAGTTAAATATATTAAAGATGTCCGGAATAGAGTAGAGAGACGATCTGTGTTGCATTAGTTTTATTTTTTAAGTGCATTTCATTTCATCATGTCAAAGCAATATTTATAAATAAGAATTTATTAATAGATGTTCTGTAGTAGGTCTGGATTCTATATGTTTGTGTTGGTCTTGTCCTGATGCATAGTACAGAGAATAATATTTTAAGATAAGAAGATCATATATAAAAGACATAAGACATTGCTATATAAACCGATAATTTACCATTAGAACCAAGTTGACTGCGTACAGTCTCCAATAGCTTCCATTGTGGAGAATCCTCATTGAATTCAACTTTATCATCATCACTGTCTCCGAGACTGTCATCAGAGTGCTATATACAAAAAAACATATATTTTTAAATATTACAAACTTAAATTCTGAAAAGCTCAGTCAATAATAACAAAAAAAAAGAGAAACTTACATAAACCCTCACTTCTTCATCAGAGCCAGGCGGTTCCATAATAGCTAACGCAGCACTAGAAGGGACTGGACCAATGCGTGATGTGCGTTTACTTCTAATACGTTCAGAGGACTTGCACGGGCCTGATCTGCCGTGCTGATCAATCTCTTGCTTACGCACTTGGATCACCTTGGGGGATAACAGAAACTTGAGTGCATTAGCAGCTCCTGGGTCAATTCCCATTTGGAGCAAATTAATATAAATTATAATAAATAATGTACAGGATATATTTAAGTTTGATATTATGCGCTCAATTGAAAACAAAATTATTTTAACCATATCTACTGACTAATAACTCTATACAGATTTATCCTTTACAATTACATGCTCAATTGAAAACAATAATATATTAGCTGAATATGAAGTCATTTTTACTACCGCTATCTACTAGCTAATAGTGGAATTTCAAATTTATCTAAATTTACAAAGATTTAGAACTCACCCTTTTCAAAGCTTTCGCGTCCTTATAAATCTGACTACCAGGTTCATTAAAAAGGCAAGCATTCCTGACCATCTGCAGCAAATCTTTCTCCAATTCACTTACGGCAGTATATTCATCAGCCTGAATTTTTTGTGCTATTGTTTTCAAATCTATTGGCATGTCTATTACATTGTAATACTCTGGGTAACGTCGTTTTGAGGGTAGGAATTGAAATGCGGCATAGAGTGGACGTCCGTCCGTGTTCGCTGTCATTACCTGTTAGATACCCATTAGATATTAAAACATTATAACTAATTTAAAAGACTTTATGCTTCTTGAAGCCTTTTCCAACACAATCTATCACAGTTGCAAGAACATTGTCTCTCACTGTAAAACTGTCTGCTTTATTTATTATTTTTACTGTAATATATATATTCATTAGTATTTATACATATGCAATCATTCTGCACAATAATCCCTACTATTTACTTCCTGGTCTACTACCTAAAAGTTGGTTCAATTTATTCTTATTTATATATATTTTCTTTAAAAGTGCAATAAATTCATTATTATTATTATTACAACATTTATATATCTTTAACAAATAGTTAAATGTATTAACTCTTTTAAGTAATCTTAAAATTAAATAAATAAAAATACAATATAGTCAGAGTAAATACGAGATTAATAATATTTTCTCTGTGTGTCAAACTGCTGGAAAAATCAGGTGAGAGATTCCACTAAAAATGCTTTGAACTTCAGTAATAGTTGAGCTGCCAAGAAGTATAAGAAATAACTTACAGCATGAAACAGTTCCTCATACACATTATCTTCTTCATAATTAGTTGATGTCTCCGACAGATCACCCTCGGTGTTGTCAGAACGCCGTGATGATGATGCCCGAGATAGTTTAATTGATTTCACTTCTTCTCCTACAAAATACATATAATACAACATCCAGATCCTACTCTAGAATCACCTGGGTAACAGGGTAAGCGCAACAATCCATGTATGAAATAAGTAGTGGCAACATAATTTGGTGCAAATATGGCATATTATTGGTGTCGCAATGGCTACTGGAAGCATAATGTTTGCTGGTAACCTCACATTTGACCATCAGACTCAAGACTAGACCAACTTCATATTATTATTTATTAAGACACAGATAAATTTAGCAAATTAAGTTATTTATAGCTATACATATGTGACTATAATCTCACCGCTTAATATAGCTTGTTTAGTTTGTAAATAAAGTCTCCACAAGTCCGTAGCATCCCTATATTCTGAGCATTCTGGTTTATAAAAAGCTTTAGCATTATTCACCATCAACTCTATGTCTGCAGTTAATTCATCAATATCTTCATAACTGTCAGTTTTCAATTTCTGTTGTACCTTTAATGGAAATAGTTTATAAACATTCGAGTCTAGACTTTATGGAAATTTAATTTGAGAAACAAAATATTTGGTTTAGTATATATCTTACCCTTAAAAGGTCAATGGGATGTGATACAATCTCATAGTACTGAGGTTCTTGTCTCCTCTTTGGAGCCCTAATAAAGGAATCACATAAAGGAGTTCCATCTGCTTTCTTATGTGAACGTATAACATCATATATTTGCTGACATATTTCACTCTGTAATTTGATTTATACATTACTTCTACTTTTAACTGATTAACACTAGCAGGTCTATAGCGCGTTTTAGAGCTACACAACAATAAAAAAGTGCATCGTAAACAAAGTGCTTACTGGATCAAGCTTTTTCTTTTTTCTCACACTTGAAGGAATAATTGGTAAATCAGCGCCATCATCACTGTCATCACCATCTGCACCGCGACTCGCGCCAGATGAGGCTCGTCGCCTTTTACTCATTTTATTCTAGAATAAGACCATATAACATAAAACTCTACATTATAACCAAAAATACATGATTTTCGTGTAATGATTACCTTATGAATGACGCTACACTCTATAAATTTAAGTATTTTGCTGTATTTGAAAACAAACTGAAATATTTTAATTTTAAGTAAGAGTATATTTATTTATAGGCTACACAAACGGATGAACGCAACGCTGACGCCGGAGTAATTATAATCCAACTTGTTTAAATAGGTACAGAAATGTCAAACAGGCGTCGTCATCAACACGAGAGACATTTTTAGCATTTACTTCCTAATTTTGTAAGGTTAAGATTCGTTCAAAAATTGTACATTTTAATAATCGATAATGCAATCTATTCTCAATAAAACAAAAAATGAAATAAAAAATATTTATTATTAGACTATTAGTTGTCTTTAACAATAAATAGGTGTGTCTTGAGAGTCGATATTAATATGACTTTCTAACGATTAATATTGTTCTTTACACTCAACTTATTATTTCTGAGCAGTCTGTTCTAAGCGTTCGTAAACACATACTCATAAACAGCAGACATATTTATTTAATTTATATGAAGTAAACAAAAAATATACACATTTATTCACGTTTATTATTATTTATATATAAATCGAACCAAACAGGATAATGGGACAAAAGAAGTATTAAATCATGCTTATTAGTAACATGCAAATTGTTTAAAGATTTGAAAACTGGTTCAGTCGTAAACCTCATTAACTGACTAGGTATATCATCAACATCCATATCTAGTAACAAAACTAAAGGCTGAATAGATTTCGGATATAAAATGGGAATATTGTCATTTAATGATTTTATCTTTAAAATAAATTGTCTTATTAATTTAAGTAATTTCACATTAAATTTAGACTTTATTAACACATGGTTTAATATGCTTGTAGTAATTTGGAAGCACTTTGGTGATACAGAACTTTTATTTATTAAGTTAAGAAAATCTTGGGATGAGAGAATTTCTTCACTATCTACATCTTCAGATAACAGTTCTGTAGTTTTCGTTAAAATTATTTTCTCGATGAATGATGTGTTACAGACAGACATATTGTCAATCATATGTCTGTCTGTAATACGCTCATTGAATATGTTTTTAAAAACAATGTGACTGTCCATTCCCTCGTCCCACAAAAGAAAGTCATGTTTAAGCCATTCCACATTACTACCTAAGTTTAACAACGCTTGAACAGTTTCCGGATTATATCTCGCCTTATATTTAGACTTTATTTTAATATTTTTCAAATTATTCATCAAAAATAAGTCCAATTTTTTGCCAATGTTCTCATTGTCGTCGCTGTCGTTTTCACTAACGAAGCTTCTCAATATCTCTTCAACTATGTGGTCATTTACAGTTATGTGTTCTTTTGTTTTATTAAGGCAGATTTCATGCAAATTAATTAAAATACTGCTTTTCAGTTTTGCATTTACTATGTCGTGCTCCGGATTCGTTATCACTTTAATAACACTTCGAGACAAGGCTCTTGCGACGTCTTTGTCAATCAGCGGATTATCATACGTAAACTCAGGGCATGAGCCATTATTTAATTTTATTATTCTTTCAACAACATTATTTTGTGCATTCATTTTTAAAATTTAAGAGCCGGGTGCAAGTTTACAAACACTTAATACAAGATACTGACAGTTTACTTTTAAATTCGTGGCGCCGGTAGCTACATAATTATCTTAAAAAATAAAACACATATTTATTTCAAGAAAAATTTGTAAATTTGCAAGAATAATTATGTATCGTTAAAAAATACATATTAATATTATAATTTTATTAAAGTTTTGCTATTTGCTACAAGATGGCAGTGTATGTTAGTAATGCTAGTAAACACTAGATGGCATTACAAAATCTATTAATATACATTTTAAGTATTTACACACATGCTTTTTGTGACTTAAGCACTTTTCTTTACATTTTCTTTCTCTATTATTCAGTTCACCATTTTTGAAGAAATGTTAATATTGTGAAAACTATAGTATACTTAGTGTTTCTGCTTTTTTAAATATTTTGAGTACCTATCCATTATGTTTAATAAAAACCTCTAAAACAAATGAATAAATAAGTGTATGCATAAAACAAAATTAATAAGCATAACTAGGAGTTTAATTTTATCCTCATAGGAAATCGTCGCCACATTATCTCCGGATGGTTAGATTAGCAAGGCATACATAATGAAGTGGCCACAATTTGAATTAATTAGGCTCTGGCAGCTTGCCATTTGACTCTCCATCGTAACAGAACGCTGAATATTCGTACTGCTACTGATCTGATAACTGAAATTGACATCGCAATTAAAAGATTTTTTTGTAATCAGTGGGCTTATCACGAATTTAGTCTGGCTTTTGAATCGAGCTGTCACAAGCAAAACGGATCCGTTAGCAATCGGGATCATGAATTTTTACTAACGACTATCACCAGCAATCTATCAAATGAACCAAAGATCGAGACGTTCGAAAATTAACAAAAAGTATCTAAAATATTGTAGTACCAAATCCGCACGCGGTGACGCTGCTCAAATTTCCATACAAATCGTTTGAAGCGAACTCGGTTCGAAAGTCAGACTAAAATTCGTGATAAGCCCACTGGCCTATGACTAAACCTCGTCTAACGTTATACTGGACTACAGACTATGACTACAGACTACTCTCACAGACATTGATAAGACACACTCCTTTCGTGATACCTGGCTGCTTCCAAGCTGATCCCGAAATGCAACTTAGTAGACTATAAATCATGAGAAATACAACACAACCTAGAACGCAAAACATGGCTGCTAAAATAAACATTGCTTTCTATGTAGCTAATTATTTTGTTGAAATATTAACCCGACTTTTGTTGTATATTTTGTTCCTATAAATAGATGTATTTTTGTTATATTTAAAGAATAATAGATACTAGAAGTTATTAGTGAACACGTGTTAAAGGAAAATTTTGCGAAATCTATTTACGAAGGCATGTGTTATAACACTTATAACTTTTGAATAGAATAGTGCACATGAGTTTACCAAAAAAGGAATTAATGGTAATACCCCTCCCCTCACCAACTCCTTCCCTTGATCAACTCACAAAAAAAACAACGGAACGTCTCTTTATCCGAGTAAGTACTAAAAACTGTAGCTACTTTTTCTAGTAATAGAGTAATTTACGCAATATCTCAACAACCAGATGGACAAGTAGACATACTCATTGCTATCTACATATGTAATCGTTGACGTGACGGATTCCTGTTAAATGACGTGTTTCCATGTTATTACACGACACGATATTTGAAATTGGTTCGAAAAAATTACAGTACTCAATATATGATAATTTTGCATGTAATACGTACATAAGGAGGACGAATTGTAGTAAGTCAAAAATTTAATTGAATGATGTAATGAATACAAGTCACCTCACTACGCGCTAGGACAACACTATACACTCGAGAATAAGGAATATATGCATTTACTATTTACTGCAACTTTTTATTAATAATTAGATACGTGGTGTTATTAAAGTGAATATAATGACCTCTGATATGCATTCTGCTCACTATCTATAATAAATCAATAAAGTTAATATATATAAATTACATGGTTCAATTCAAGCTTGTTTTAAAATCAAAATTGCCCTCCTTATTTATACCCTGCAAATCTTTTGAAATTACGGTTTAAATTAATTAATATATCAGACATATAACAATATCATGATCGTATTGCAAATTCAAATTCACCATTAGAAGCTTGTAACTTTCTGGTAATACCTAATAAAATGTAGGTACCTATATGTGTCGTCACTTGCGAGAATGGAAACATCAGCAGCTCGTTTCGCTCGCTAATTGCAGCGTAACGACGAACTTTGACAAGAGTTAATTTGTCTCATAATGATTAAATACTTACACGTGTTCTTGACAATGTATGAAAATACATACATCTTTATATAGGCAATTGTTTTATGTAAAAATTCGGCCCAATTATTAAGATTTACTAATAACCACTGTCTAGGAACCGCGTCTCACTTCCGTTATGTCGACTTTACCGAGAAGTGCTTCGTTCAGTCAATACTATTCTCAAACTGATCCCGA
This sequence comes from Tineola bisselliella, assembly GCA_028551675.1. NCBI lineage: Eukaryota > Metazoa > Arthropoda > Insecta > Lepidoptera > Tineidae > Tineola > Tineola bisselliella. The sequence goes on from JAPWLS010001696.1 coordinate 57,351, forward strand.
AATGCGATTAGGTTAGGTTAGGTTTATTCTCGGGAGATTGAGCTAGTAGTCACTTTTTTCACATTATAACTATTTTATCTAAAGCAGTGGTTCTTAACCGGTGGTCCGCAGCCCACTGGTGGTCCCTGAAAGCACCCAAAGTGGTACGCGAAGTTATCTTAAATTTGTTTATTTTAACTATAGTTCTTTACTTATAGTTTATAATTTCTTCTACATTAATCTAACACTTCCGTTAATAAATAAACTATATCCGTTTTTCCGTTAATAAATTGTGTTTTATTTATACATTCATTACCACAAAACAGTTGGTGGTCTATGGCAAGACAGAAATTTTGTCAAATAGTCCCACATCACTAAAAGGTTAAGAACCACTGCTTTAAAGCAGTAAGTGTTAATTGCGCATTTTAATTTTGTTTAGGGCTTCAATTCGTATTAGATTTTTGGACGATACAGATATTTGTACAGGCGAGATTAATGTCAACTTCAGTTTGAGCCGTATATTCAGGCTGCAAACTAAATAAACACAATTCTTATTGCAATGATATAATTATGAAATACATCCAGATTTATTTATTTCCACAGAATAGTACCCCAGACTCCAATTACAATAAGTCTGTGGTGTAAAAGTGTTTAGCAGTGGTTCTGGTTCTGTCGCTTAAATTCATTATTCCGCGCCCTAATTGCGCTACACTTCCGAGTTAAAAGGCGCCGCCAGCTCAGATCTCGCCGCTCTTGGCCTTTGTGAGAGCCGAGGCCGACGAAGATCACCTTAATTGTTTTTTATTCATTTATTGAGCTCTATAACTGGCTTAAAAGGTGTTCCGAATGTAGCTTTAAAGATATACTTATTAATTATCTTTCTCCTTTAACGAATTCATGTGAAAAGAATGTTGTAAGTCACTTTTTTGCTACCGGATATTAAGCCGAGTTGTTTTTGTGTACTTAGCTTGTAATTTAATTATATGATAATAATATATTATTTCCGTTAATGTTGCTAGTTGTTTTTTTGTTTTTCAAATTATTTTATTATAAAACGTAACATAAAGGACTTTTTATTTATTATTTTTTTCTTATTCACTCCCCCCCTAATGTGACACGAAATTAATAATTAATAAAATAGTTCGAAATTATTTTAATGACGCGGTGACATATTTATAGATGCGTAGGATTCATTTGTTTTAAAAATATGTAATTTACAAGAGTACAAAATGCCACGACGATTAATACAACAGAGGTAATGTAAGTAGGTAATAGGTATACAATAAAGAAATACTTTGCCAATATACCAGTGGGCTTATCACGAATTTTAGTCTGGCTTTCGAACCGAGTTTGCTTCAAGCGATTTGTATGGAAATTTGAGCAGCGCCACCGCGTGCGGACTTGGAACTACAATATTTTAGATACTTTTTGTTAATTTTCGAACGTCTCGATCTTTCGTTCATTTGATAGATTGCTGGTGCTCGTTAGTCGTTAGTAAAAATTCATGATCCCGATTGCTAACGGATCCGTTTTACTTGTGACAGCTCGATTCGAAAGCCAGACTAAATTCGTGATAAGCCCACAGTATAGAATCTAGTATTATTGCTTGCGATAATACTACATAAAACAACATGAACACAAAAAAGATTATGTGTTTTTATGATGTTTCTTTTCAATCGAGAGCCAGTTGAGCAGAACCATAAATGTACGCTTAAAATAAAATATTTATATATAAATAAGTAGGTAAATTTAAATTGAAGAAACAGAATTAGTATGCAATTTGAAAGCTCTAATCTTAAAACTCCTATAAAAGTCGGTGTGTGGTCTTTGAGGCGGTGTAAGTAATTACTAGATAGTAGTGTATTGTACTTCGCGAGGAGATTCGTGAGAAGTGTATACAGTTAAGTAAACATTGGCAGATGATGAAGCAAGTGTTTGCGAAGGATCACGAATGTGCTATATGTATCATAACTTGAAAATTATGCGATTCGTGGTAATAATTTATTTATTTGTTAAGCTTACCAACAAAATTACATAAAATACTGGTATCCTATTTTCAACCCTTCAAGAAATACTTTAAAAAATAACCCAGTCTTCACGAAAGAACAGGAAGTAGAAATGACAGACCAAGTAAAATTACTCGGAAAGAAATCTATTGGCTCCATTTCAATTCAAATAAGAAGAAAGGCTTATGAGTATCCTGTTAATAATAATGTGAAGCACAATATTAACGAAAATCTTGGAATGGGTGGAAGAAATTGGTAAAGCTCACGGCAAGAGTTTAAATCTGACAACTGCTTTTAACAAGGATGAAGTTGATGTATTTTTAAGCTGCTTGGGGAATTAATAGAAAAACATAAGTTTCTACCAAGATATGCTTATAATGTCGATGAAATTGGCATCTTCTCAGTTCAAAACTCAAGTAAATTTGTAACTGAGAAAGGTCAAAAACGCCTCTTGAAAACAGCATGCAAAAGCTCTCACTAGCATTCTTAATAAAGAAATTTTGATAGAAAGAGAACAGAGGAGAATAACAGAGAAAAGAAGAAAGAAAAGAAATGCACTAAACAAGAGTCCCGTGTTTGCGATACGTGTTAAAAGCTTGACCGGTATTGTCAACCAGCTGACCGGCATTATGAGCTATGGCTGGCAATACCGGTCAAATCCACTTTTTTTTAAAATGATTATTGTATCAAATTCTTTACAAATATTGATCTCATTGTTAATGATTATC
>JAPWLS010000321.1:0-170086 GCA_028551675.1 Tineola bisselliella
GCAAGTATTGTATTGAACAATCATTATGGCAAGAAAACGTACGTACTCTCAGAAAAAGTGTCGAGAAACATGACATCGGGAAGAAGGTGAAACAATCTACAAGTTTTTTTTACAACTACGTAGCCTTGCTGGTTATTGCGAATTTGGGAACACCCTTGGAGACTATCACGATAATTTAGAGGAATGTCCAGCCAGAGGCAAACGCTGTAGGTTATGCGGGAAGAACAACCACTTCTCAAAAGTGTGCATTAGTAACGGCAAAGCAATGTATAAATAGTTTCGAACGAGACGCCTAGCACGACACAACACGTCTAGCGAATCTAAAGACAATGAAAGCAACCAAACGTATCTAGTGATGTTACAGGTTATTTAAATAATTTAAAAGACCTTATGTGGCCTTATTATTGTGTTTATTTTGATTTCAATCGTATCTGTATAGTTAATTAATTCATAGGTCAATAAAATCATCTCTCAGGCAAATGAAGTTGCAAGACGCGACATAAAGGAACAAGATAATTCCCGAGACAGTGATTAATTAATGAGTAAATAAGCGCTGATAATGATCAGGAGCAAAAAAGAGGCGGCCACAAGACGGTCGCGACGGAAACTCAGTCGGTGACAAATGGATATGGCCTAGGAAAAAATAATTGAGTCATTTAAATGCCGCCTTCCACGTCTAAAGCTAAACAAATGGAGCTCTTCTTCTTTCAGGTTTTTAGTGCAATTTAAATTCTAAGCGGCGTCTGCTTTTTGCCTTCATTCACCATACTTCAATAGCTAAAAATATTATGATAGATAGATACATCATATCGCATCTACATACAATATAGATGGAAAAACTTGCACAAACAACACACTCTTTGCATTGTTTAAGAACAAAACGTACTAATTATAAATGAGCTTGTTTGATAGTTGTTGACAAAGCAAAAGGAAAGCTTTGCCGGTTTTGGCGCGAATTCAAAACTTTGATATAATAAAATAAAAACTTATTCAAACCAAAAGTTTTATAATGTTGTTTTTGAGTTGAGAAACTAACAGCATCTACAAACCGCAGGAGTATTAAACGCCCCACTCGCATTAAAGTTGCTATCTTGTTTTTAAGTAACATATTAAATATTGAAAGACAACACATTTGAACTAAGCCACTATCAAATATATATGTACATACAAATGATAAAATAAATGGCTACAACAATTAAGTATCCTCCAGAAACTAATAGTCGTTGATTAAATAATTTCGTTCGCAGGTGACCCCTATATTTCCTATGTCGGCAAAATAATAGTTTTGCCCAAGAAACTGTATCCGAGTGGGGCGGTACCTAATTAATTATATCCTCTTATACGGAGTTATTCCTCGACTGAAACAAACCGGGTTCACTGTATATTAATGTGCGGCATTATTCAGAAACGTCGCAGATGAGACTCGGTTACTTGGCTGCATATGAAGCTCTTTTCAAAACATTAATAACCTTAATAAAAAAATATTAAGTATGACTTTTTTATTTCTGTGACTTTATGAGACATTCATATTCACTCAAGTTATAGGGGAATATTTTGCAAGTCATAATATAAAATCTTAATTTAGATGACCATATTATCAAAACATCCAATATATTTGTGCAACCCTTGAGGGAAATATGTGGCTACTATAATAAATAAAGTATCTTATTTATCTAACTTCTTGCGTAAACAACTTGTCCGTGAGTAATTTTCTCGGAATTATAGATTACATAACGCTTTATCAATAAGTAATATATTGCTTTTTCTTGTTTCTTTCACTCACAAATAACTATATTTATTACATTAGAGTACTAAATCTGATATTAGGCTTTGTTTGATACCGTAATATTCTGAGACCGTGACAGTGACAAGTCACACCAACAAAAAGTCACAGTTGAGTGATTTTTCTAATGTTTTAGTTTAAAATTAATGAATAAATTTATGAAGGGTTTTTTTGACGTGAATGTTTACGTTTGAATTAAAATTTTATAATTTTTTATGACCTGCTGCCCGTATACTCGACATTGGCAGAATTGTCTTTAATAGATATCTGAGGCATTATTAAAAAAAGAAGAAGAAGAAGATTTTTCTAATAATATGCTTTACGATTCTACGTTCCAGCCCTCTTAAGCCAACAGTGAGCGTGGAGTTAGTTACGTTATTTCAACAAAATATAAATAGCAAATAATTTTGTTTCTAAGTTTATTTATTTAGTGTAAAAAACATGAACAAACAAGTATAATTTCCGCAGAATATGTTGATGCCGCCGAAGCTGTTCTTCGTTATATTGTATGTTCAGGACCGCCATCATTGTGTTTTCAACCGTTTGTTTCCTACGACTGGTAGTTAGGAATATTTATAGTCCCAACTTGTAGTATAATGGGCGGTTTCTAACCATTTTTGTTGTCCTCCTCTCAGAACATGTCCAACTTTGAAACATTTCAATAGACCAGCATGTTTTTGTTACACATTTGTAAATAAATAATCAGAAAGCGATTAACGTCACGTTTTTATTTGAACTAAAATATTTTATTACTTAATTCCAATACATATGTAATAATTGCCTATAGGTTATTTTAACAAAACTGTTGACATCAAATCATTTAATACTGAATTTATTAAAGCAATTTGGTAAGAATACAATAAGCAAGCATTCCTAGGTTCAGATGCAACACTGCCAATTATTTTACATTTAACAATTATATTTACATGCAACTGGTCACGTGCAACGCGCGTTATAATTATATGTAATTAACTATTTTATATTAATTGATGTCGACTTTTGCTTGGAGATAGTACGAATGTTTCCGATTGGATGTTTTGTCGTCTAAGCAATATGGCAACTTTTGCAAAATGCTGTGAAAAGCCTAAGTCAACATATCTTAAAGTTATAAATCCATTTGCGACACTAAATAATACTTAGTCCCCGAACCTATTTAGAGGAGGAATATCAACCTAAATAAGAGGGCGCAATATGGTATAGATATACGGGTTGGTTGCGGACAGAAATCTCTCTATAATGGATCCCACGCGGGCCCTTATTTTCAGCATACAAGCTATAAACCAAAATGTTTTCCCACAATGACTCTCCCATTTCGGATTATTGACATAGATAATATACTCCGTGAAGACGTCGCAACAGCACGCGATGGGAACAAAACCCTGGGGACGATTTTTAGAACAAGGACTTGAAAGCATAAGAAGATTAAAATGGAGATATATAGCTACTTATCAAGAGCAAAGAAAATGCTAGAAAATTTCATGTTTAGAAGCCATGTCGTAGAGGATATAACCCTAGGCGACGGAAAATTTAGAAAATAGAGAGAAACTTTTATAAACACCGGTTTCAAGGAAGAACGCTAAGTAAAACCTTTTAATCGGACATAAATGAAAAAAATGTATATTTACACTTTCTTTAATAATTATAAAAGAATAAGGCTGGTATGTACCTAAAGCATAGAATTAGATCTTTAAAATTAAAATTAAAAAATAGAGATAAATCGAATATTGTGTCACTTTTTATTGTTGTACAAATAAGATGCCTATTTTCTTTTAAAAAATTGCGAGATGTCACCTTAAACCCTTTTGTTTTTTCGACCCTACTCAAATGACAGACTTATATAGTTTGTTTCTAAGTTCGGATAAAATAAGCTTTCTTGTAGTTTTTGAAATGTTCTTGCATTATATAGAGACATCTATCTCATCCCTTATTGGTATAGAGGGTGTTTTTATTTATCCAGAGACGGGACACCATGTGGTGTTGTAAAAACAAACCGAGGGGCCAATCCCCTTAATCCAAAAAACACAGACGCGCTTAAAAGCCCCTTCAACCATTTGCATAAGTTGGCGCTTGCCGGACAGCAAATCAGTCAAATTGCTTCACTCAAAGTTCTTTGTTTTACTAATGCAAATATAATAAGAGTCAGATTATGTTTATTGTTTTTATATACGAGTATACATATATAAACATACATATATATTAGTAGCTTGTCATCTGTCTGATGTCTACGAGCAGAAACAAATGCTACCGCAAGCAAAACGCCTTTAAGAAGTTTGACAAAACTGATTTATCTTATTGTGTACGACTGTTTTTGAGTTAATTCTAAAACGTATTTTGAAGTCGGAGGACTTTCCGGAGCAGCAAATCAGGCTAACAACCTAATCAGTCTTCTCACCACTTTCATTGTTATTTATTAAATGCTGTAATTTATATTTTATCATAAGATGAAATTTTTTAAAGATTATATTTCCATTACGTCGTATATTATAAACCGATAAATACCAAAAAGGAAATTGTTCCCACTCAATCTATAAAATACAATTCTATATAACAAGTAACATTTTACCATTTCAAAGAGTTTCTTTAATCAATACAACGGCATCGTCTACTTACGAGTTCATCTAATCTCATTTAAGCTGATACAAAGTAAGCACCTCTAATACGGTGACCATTTTAGTGAGATAATTGCTCACTGGGAAACGCCGAGTCCGTAGATTAGCCTTCCCGGACCGCTGTCGCCAGAACATAAGTCTTAATACGTGGATTTATTTGGGAAAACTACGAAACAGTAATAAATTTGTAAGCTAGATGAATGTATGAGTATATGTGTTAATTGGATTAGCGAGGGAGTTGAATATTTTGTACTTGATTTTAACACATGTATCCTACCTATACATAGTCCAGCCTGCTGACACGTGTCCTGTTTGTAATTAGCTTAGAGGTAGCCAGGTATAACGTGAGGAATCAGATCTGCCAACCTGAATGATGCATGCTCAGATCGACATCACGAAAGCAACTCCTGTATGCAGATGCAAATCACATACCGAATGACTAAAAAATATCTGCAGCAGCTGACGTATTGAATAAGCGAGTTTTAAATTCGAATATTGAGAATAAATATTGAATTATACCACTATTTTTATTTCAATTGAATGCCTACTAATTAGTTATATTCATATTATGAGATATCTATAAAAACGAACTAGATAATTATGTGAAAAATAGACGTAATGTTGCAAATATAAAACACAATTCAATATTGAGTATTCATTGTCATCAACAATCTATTTAAAATTCAAATAAACTTTTAACTATCCTCTCCCCTATTCATGCCATTTGATCACAGTTTTGATTAGAGAGGGGAGATTCTATTCATAAAATACGGAGGGTTTATTTTGTACGGTCAAATGATCGATACTAATTAGCCCCAAGCGTATTCCTTTCGACGGCGTAACATACAGAATCGTGATATAGTGTAACATGTGTAACTATGACACTACGTCATTAACTCGACAAAATTGGATTACAATTATTATTTAACATATAATTTCAAGTATTTATAACTTTATAAACGATCATTGTTCGCGCCAAATGCATTTGTAAATTTCCTCTCCCGCTCCCCGCTGTTTTTTCTTCGCCCACGCTCCCCGCGCCCCTCTATTAACCGCAATTTTAAAAATTCTAATTGAAAACACGGATGCCAGTGACTGATTAGACGCCTGAGCGGTGAGTTCTTGCTTTTCCTTTCTCCGCGACTTAAACGCATTTTGTATACATTATACTTATTTCCTATATTCAAAAATACAGTCCACTTGCTCTCCTACAACCAATGTTAATATTGTTAAAATAGAAAATTTAAATACATATAACGACTAGGTTATTATATGTATATTGATAAATATGATGTTACGAGAATTAAAAGTTTTTTTAGCCTATTTGTTTATATTGTCCTTATTCTGATCTCCATAGAATTATATCTCTATTAATTCCGAAATCGGGCTGCTTGGTTTATTCTTTATCTGCATTCGTATGCGACCATGACCGTTGTATGATAGGAACATCCTCTTGTACTATTTCCTCACACCTTTTACTTATTATTATAGCAAAATCTAATAGTTTAAATCAGAACTCGTTAGGGATTAAGTGAAGTGATTCAGCAACTTAAAATATACAAAACATTATTTAAAACAAACCCAAAAGCGAACTTCCAATATTTAAGTGAAGTGCCAATAAATCACTTCTAACTCCAGCTATTCGGCTTTACTGTTCGTAGACTAATCTTCTTATAATGAAACAAAATATTTCCTCGTACGCTTACGGAATTAGGGCCCGTTTCAAATTGATTTCTGAAGGTCTGGATTTGGGATTACACCCAAGTAGATCCATTTACTAAAGCGTATTTTATTATTCTGTGTAGCAACTAATCGCTAAGCCTCCAAGTTTTACGTATTATGTTTGGAATAAATATACCTATTTATTTTGAAGCTAAATATATTAAAAGCGTTTTATTCAAGTAATATTTTATAAAAACCCAATAAAAACTCATCTTAAACAATTTATATAATACAAACAATTATATTATTAATAACTGATTTATTGCGGCTTACTATATCATTTTAATTTAGCTTGAAATGTTCAGATAGCTTTGCAGTCATCGTTATCGCTGCGAACAAAATAAACGCAATAGTAAGCCCAACAAAATGCTTCCACCTATGTAATTTAAAGAACTATATAAGGCTTACTAACATTTATTTTAATTAATTTAGCCTGAGGTTTAGAAAGTTTTGCAGCCACCGTAGTCGCGACAATATTAAGTTACAGAAAACACTTTAAATTGACCAAATCATATTTGCAAATAACCTTAGGAAATATAGTAATTTTTTAAAGTGAAAACTTAATGAAACATTTGCTTGTTACTGCGGTCATAAAGACCACCCAACGTTTTAATTACAGGGTAAATAGGGGAGTACCCGTCCAAATCTGTGCACAACATGTTGCACGAATAAAAAATACAATTTCTAAAGAGTTGTAATTATATTTTTAAGTCTTAATTTATTCTGCATAATTTGCATAATTCTATAAAAGAATTGAGAGATAATATTTCAATATGCCTACTAATGAGTTATACCGATACTGCAATAACAAATCATATACTTTCAATCAAAACCTGGAATGAATTTTTCGCTATTTTTGGACACACAAATTTGTTGTACGCTAAAGTCTACCACAATCCGTATAAAATATAAATAGTAATATATTATACAGAGATTGTGATGTATTGAATATAAATTTGTAGTTACCACAGTGGGGGATTTAATAATAATAAAAATTATGTTCTCAGAGTATTTTAAAATGATAGTTTTAATTTTTTTGCCATAAATGAGGCATATAAAGACACACCTGATGGAGATTCATATTGCCTTTTTGTTGGAGATGTGGTTCCTAAGTATTTACATAAAGTAACAGTCGTGTAAGAAAGCGTATACAAACATTAAAATAAATGTTTTTTTAGAAATAACTGACTTTTGATTGACTAGTTAAAGATATAGTTTTGTTTGATTTTATATGCTTCAAATAATAAATACTCTTAACAATGAATTGAAATGAATCCCCCACTTTGTTGAGATTCCAAAATATTGTGGTCTTTATTTTAATGGGAAATATGTAGTCATCGAAGTAATAATCGTGTGTTTGTATGCAAATCTCAATGGACACGAAGCAATTCCACGTTTTTAATTGCTTTACGAATGGGGTTCTCTCTCATAACAATCCAAAATTATAACTTTATTAATAGCCGGCCCTGTCGAATAATGGAAAAGGTCGGTCAACATTTCAAGGTGGGCGTTTACTTGCTTTTTGAAATAGATTGTTTATTTGAATTAGATTTGAAGTTATTTTGTTTTATTTTTTTCATCATCGGCACTAAGCAACCAAAGTACATACAAAATATTTCAGATCATTCCATCTCTGTAGTGAGCATGTCTAATTAATTACCTGTCGGGTATTGCAGGTAGGTACAGCCATTTAAAAAAAACCTTCGAGATATCGGATTAAGATAAGCGAAATAGTGTTAGTGTATTAGTATATTTCTGTACTTAACTGTAGAATCAAGAGTCTAATATCCTAATGCAAGTCGGAGAAGCGCAAAACCAACAAGCGCATCACTCACATGATTCTTGTACTTGAAATTGAATTTGAGTGGGATAAGTTTACAGAGCGGTGCGCGCTGCACGCCTGACATTTGTCGTTGACAATGTGCGAGCTCACGGAAGCATGCGGCGTGAAGAGTCAGCGTCATCCGACCACGATATTGGTCTCCGGATCATGTGAAAATACCTTTATGTGAAATGGAATACTGAATTCCAATTTCAAAGATACATATTGTATACCTGATATTACTGGCAATTTCGTACCTGTATGTGCCGCTTGTAATTTGCATTTTAATTTTAGAAATATACATCTTATCAAATTATGATACCTTTTTTTTTTGAAAAGACATATATATATATATATCTTAATATATAAAAATCCAGTGTCATATGTATGTTCCCAGTGAACTCTTCACCAAGTCAACCGATTTCGATGAAAGTTGGTATTTTATGTGTAATTTGGTCTAACTTAAGATATAGGATAGTTTATATTTCGATTAATGGTCTTAATAATTTATAATTAACAATAAACTGATTGTCAGTGATCACAACCTCCTTTTGATTTTTATAAATTGTATTAAGTTTTATAAAAAATACGACTGTCATTGTCAAGCAGTCCTAATAAAAACTGAAAAGCGAAAAGTGGATTTTTCTTTTGCACGGACTCAAATATATAATATATTGTGAAATAGCAACAATATTTGGTGTCAGAAGTGAACAACAATGATTACAAGGAGCAAGGCAAAAGGAGCTCATCTCCATCAAGAGGTGTGACCTCGCCGCCGGAGTAAGTCGCCAACAGATCGACACATGACTCTGGCTTCTTCTCACGTTCTGCAGCTATAGTGGTAGCTCAAAAGCTCGCATCAAGGCGAAGCACGCTCGCCGCTTGGCGGAGGCCGCTGCGGAGAGGGATCGCGCTGTCGCGGAATTGGAGTTCCAGGCCGAATATGCCGCGGTCGAGGCGGCCACCTGCAGTACTAGGGGTTCGAGATCAGACGTGGACAGATGGTTAGCGGACCAAAAGTTAAATGTGTTAGTACCCTCTTTAGAGTCCGTTAACCGTGCTCACACCGGGGCCCGCCATGTTGGCGATCGCAACCTCCTTTTGATTTTTATAAATTGTATTAAGTTTTATAAAAAATACAAAGCAGTCTCAATAAAAACTGAAAAGCAGAAGTGGATTTTTCTTTTCACGGACTCAAATCTATATCTATACTATCTATACTAATACAATAAAGAGGAAACATTTGTTTGTTTGTATGTATTGAATAGGCTCAGAAACTACTGGACCGATTTGAAAAATTCTTTCACCAGTAGAATCCTACATTATCCCTGATGAACATAGGCTATAGAATATTTTCAAAAACGTTTAGGATCCATATGAAAACTTCAATAATGTAACCCAAAGTGTGAAAAAAATCATTATATTGCGTACGCTGCGGAAATTATTGAGAATAGAGCAAAGTGATGCACTACAGTTTTATAGAGGACATCAATATCTACAAAAAGTGTGCGTTACCATATGTCTAACTATTACAGTTATGTCACAATAACTGCTTTTTCATGTTAAAATATGTAATAGTATATTTATACTATGAAAATCTAGAAAACCGCTTGACATACAAAGATGAAATTTGGTAGGGAGGTAGTTTATACTTAGTAAATAGCTAAGAAGGGATTTTGCGACAGAAATGTGATAGGCATTGTCTGTTGACTGAAATATGAAACATCATTAAACTTCATAGTACTATATATCTTCATTATTACGCAGACGTAGTCGCGGGCAACTGCTAGTAATTAATAAAAATACTTTATGCGGCTTTCAATCACGTATATTTTGTTTTTAATTCGACGATTCTAAAGCTTTTGTAATTCAATTTGGTTTATAAATTTCTACGACTTAAAAATAACTTTTTCAAGAAATACTTTGTTATTATGTATATAATAATTGTACTTTATTATATATCGTGTTATTTCATTTGTAATCTGAAGTAAAATGTGTTTTTAGCCTATTTACAATAATAAATTACAAATAGCGGCTTTTGTAACGCTGAAAGAAACCTCATTAATTATTTGCGTATACATTTATTAACAGAAAATACAATAAAGCAAACATTGTTATTTACTTTACTCCATTACTCACTCAACAATTGATGTTAAAAATAAATCATTATTATATCAATCAAGTTAAACTTCAATTATATTAAAACAAATTTATTAATATAAATATAATTTATTAATATTAATTAAAAACTTATTTCATGAATAGATTTTTTTAAATTTTATGATGATTTATTTTATCGAATTGTATTATATTGTATATCAATAAATTCTGCATGTTTGTCGATGTCACACTGCCTTTTAATAAGATATTTTTTAGAGATTATTGGCGCTTTATTATACCTCATTAGACCCTAATTTGTTATAGCAATTGTAACTAGTGCATAACCTCACTGCTGTGTCTGCGCTCTCTGTCTGTCTGCTCTCTACATCGACTTCAGAAGAGTGAAGTTTTAATGTAGGTATTATTTATTTATTTATTCATAATCTTGGAAGATAAAGTAAAATACCTATCTATATATAGTGTCAAAAATAATGTATAAATGAAATACACGTGTGTGAATACGTGATTGACTTTTTTAGGTTCAACATCATAACATTTTCCGAGTACGATGACATTTTGTGATAACAATAGAGTTTCGCTCGTACAGGCGCGCCGCATCTGACAATAGGGCCGGTCAATCGCGGTATCGGTACGATGCAAACATCACTATTCATACGCTCACAAAGGAGCCATTTCATATTGCCTCATACAAGGACCGATGTTCAGACTTGTATCGTTTGTTCACGCACAAATGGAACTCATGTCATTTGTGTAGATAATGTATTGGTTGAATTAATTACTAGAATCTAATATTGGTATTGTATTAGTTTATTGATATAGTTCTTTTGTTTATTATGTCGCTGCCGTGACAGACAGATTATGTTGTATCAACGACTTCTCTTTCAATAGTACAAGTCACTTTCATCTTGATTACATTGACTATTCTAAGTTGACCAATGTGATCATCCTAATTATTTATTTTAGCCCAACCTTTCCATACAATCAAACCGCCTCAAATATTTTTGTAGATTTTGTAATTTTAGTTATAATATAATATTGCTCTAACTAAAGTAAAATAAGTATATTTGTTAATAAATATTATTTAATTGAATCGCAGTTAAAAATGGCCACCGTATCATGATTGAGTAGCTCAACTCATCGCACAGGCGACGCGGAAATGAAAAACGTAACTCGATTACATCATGCGAAATTAACACGTCGAATGTAGCTGTACACGATTCGACTGATAAACTATAATAACATTATTGTCGCAGGTATACCGAAAGCCGTATAACAAAATAGATACTTTAATCTTACAACACTCACTGAAGGGTTAGGTTGACATCGCAGAGGACGGTATGCAATCGGGCAAAGTGAAGAAGATTAAGTGTTTCTACTTAATCTTGAGACCCTTCCCTATCTTGATATCGCTAGGATTTTAAACACAGAGACAGGTGTAACATAACCGTCAACAATAGGTACGTATTATATAGTATAGACGCACTTATAGTACTTTAAAGTTATAATATTTATAGTTAAGTAAATAAATATATAATTAAAATGTTTTAGTATATATTTTTTGTAATGCTAAAGTTAGTGTTTGCATATAAATGAACAAAATTGCATTAACACTCTCAGATAATTCATACGAAATACGAACTCGAAAAATTTCCATTACTTGCCCACAATCAAAACAATAAAAAGGAATTGTATACTTTTCAAAAAAAAACATAATAATGTAGAACTTTAATAAGTTTTATACATTTTAAATAAACAATTTTTTCCTTGATCTGTCAATAACAGTGGCTCGTTTCGATTAAAATATTGGATTAAGCTGTCACTCGGTTATAGGTACAGTTTTTAAAAAAAGAAAAGTTAATAAAAAATCAGTTACTTTTAATTTACGTTTTAGTAAGTCTACATACATTTCATGACATGTATTAAAATTAGGGACTTTAATTAGAAATAAAAAAAAATCCTTACCGTGTTTTGTTAAATAAATGCCATCTGTAAATAAAAAAAATACATTATTCACTTAATTATTTCTTAATCATAACTGTAAAATGTAATATGGGAATTAAAATTAGATATACCTTTAATTATGTGTCTAAAACAATACACGTCCCACACACGTAATCAGTGAACACTCGGAAATTAATTATTAATTATTCGCCACAATCACAGCTAAGTCACACTATACAAACTTAACGTCTTAAATAACCACTAAATCTAATTGAAATTATTAATAGTTTACCGACGTAATATTACTCGTCGGTTTGTTAATAAATATATAAAGAACAAGACACTAAAGTTACCTTCAGTTCACAGAAACCTTTAATTATTAGTTATTAACGACATAAATATAAGAAAACATCAAATCGTCATTAGCGATACAATTTATTAATAACAAAGACCGCCTCCTGTTCACACAAACTTTCATATTCTTTACACAAAGGCTACTTATATTCACGGCTAATCAAAATGAGAAAAAACACGTCTAGGGTTTCTATTGTCCGATATGCTGCATTCGCTGACGAGAGTGGCCCGCACCTCGTAGATGCGTCGTAGCAGCGTTTCGTACCGCTCACTACTAGCGCAGGCTACGGCGACCCGGCCACCACGCACACAGACGTAACCGAGCTCGCGCAGGAATCCGTACACCAGCAGCGACTCACACAAGCGAGACGGTTACAAGAGTCCCACAAGAGGAAACGGGAAAGTAACATTTTTGGGGTTGTAAATGATGTACACAGTAATGGTGATTTACACACACTAGCAGGCGCGGGCGACGCAGAAGTTCAGTTTTGGCCATACACATAGAGGCGATTTAAACTTGTAATCCCTAACGATGATTTGAATTTGAGGGATTATGTTTATCCTCAGTTGGAGTGTGGCTTTTAAACCACTAACTAACATGGCCGACGCATATTATGTGTATATATTATTATAACCTATACTTGATTAAATACGAGATATAATTAGTGTTTTAATTATTTGTTGTGTTAATGAACGTATCACATAAAAGTATATAATACAATATTTTTCATAAATTTGTAATTGAGTGGATAATTTGTTCGGAAAACTCTCTAGTAGTGAGAAAGGAGCGTCTATCGGCCCAGTTTCACGGCAAATACACAGTATTATCAAAGTTCAGTCAAACAAAATCTCTGATAACCGACTCAAGTGAAAACTTTTCAATGAAGATGTCGCAATTAATTTTCGATAAAATTTAGCTCGTTAACAACTGAATATAACAATATTTCGTAGAAACTCAAATTGAAATATTGCGAAGTTTTTCCATTAAGCTTTTTCAATTTTATAATAATTGAGCCAATATTTATAAGATATAATAACAATGATTTCGTAAATTCTCGTTATAAAACCCCTGGTTTAACTTTTTATACCGAGAAAAAATTAAATCCAATTACCACAGTGACTGAAGTTATTTAGAGTGAGAACGTATCCTCGATATGGGAATTTTATTAAAATAATAGATTAATTAGAGAATGTCAGAACTAAATTCGTACACTTCATAGTAAAACAATCTATCACAATTTTTATACTTTTGTCAGTAGTTTTATTATACATTCAATTTGTTGTGCTTTAGGAGAGTGTCGTATCGTCAAATAATACACTGGTTTTTGACATCTTTGCATTGATATAAAGATTTTATATTTGAATTAAATATATATTGTTTTATATTTCGATACATCAAATAGTTTCCGAGATAATAAATTTATTAATAAAGCGGCGCTCGCTGTGTCTGACGTCAGGCTACAATACTTCATCTGTTTTAACGAGAGCGAATAGGACATTGTAATCCGACGTCACCGGTAATCATTTAAATTTAAAGATGTTATAAATCTAATTAATGAATGAAATATAAAGTAACATTTTTGTACATTTGTAAGATTCCGCAACATAGGTGTTGTTATAGTTACATCTGATATTCGCGCTAAAGTTATAATCTTCAATTAAAATTCAAAACAAGTTTAAATTATCGACTTAAATTTGTAATTCAAGTAAACGGGCTAAGATAAAGAAAACAGAAGAGAGTTTACATTAAATCCTTTTAAAGAAATAC
Source organism: Tineola bisselliella (assembly GCA_028551675.1). Lineage (NCBI taxonomy): Eukaryota > Metazoa > Arthropoda > Insecta > Lepidoptera > Tineidae > Tineola > Tineola bisselliella. The sequence goes on from JAPWLS010000321.1 coordinate 14,121, forward strand.
TGATTCAATTTTCCCTCCAACTTTTTTATTATAATTTCGCGTAGGCTTTTTGTTGCAAATTAATTTTCTCATCAGTCCGTTGAAAGAATAAAGATTGTTATTAAGAAGATTACATTATAAAACTAAAAATGTTAACTATTTTAACTAATTGAAAAGCTGTCTCTCGTATTGCGACAACGTAAACGTGACAGTAAGCCGAATAACTATTATTTAAAAAATGTGCTCGCGAATAACTTCCACTAATATCACTACAGCTACTGTTTTATTTTTTTCTAAAAGGTAATAAATATGCAGGATTATAAATAACTAATCAAACAATAAAATATAATAGAATATTGGAAACAATAAATCGATTCAAGTTTTATAACACATAAATTGGATTCATGTGTTTTTTATTGCTCAAACTCAAACGTTACAGCTTCAAATGTATTGGAAATGATAGGATTTGATAGGAATGTAATATCAGCAAATGACATCGTAATCCTCTAGCAGTTCCTATATTGAGTTTCTACGCCAACTATTGACTTCTTCGATGGCCCATTACCGGACAATCATTCTTTCAACATGGCACTTACTGCCCGAGCACTGCACGAAAACGGACGAAATATATAAAACAGTTAAAACTGCTTTCGTACGAAGAATACCTCGATCACTGGACCTTTATGCCACAGAGAGTCGTTCGCTTAAGATATTGCGGACTATGAACGGAAGGCCCTTTGAGATTTTCTACTCACGAAAATTCCATTTAATCGCATTTCCTTCTTTGTGAAACGAGCGTCTTTAGTGATTTTGGTATGTCGCTCGGATTTCAGCTCAAAATGGTTTCTAATTCCAATGAGTCTCCAGTTGGAAATATTAATTTAATTTGTTTTTACATTTATTTTAATTTTAGATCAAAGCGAGAGAAATTCTTCTTATAAGCTAAATATTTAGGAAGCTATAAATAAGATTTTGTATAATAGCTCTTATTTAGCATTGAGTTAAATGTTTAAGAGAAGACATGTCAAACGAAATGTGTGCAAACCCCAATTTCTCAATTTTGTTCGTAAAGTAATGCATTAGCCAGGTAAGACATAATGATTGTGATTTCAATAATACATTAAGTTTTTTTTAATTAAATACAGTAAACTAAAGGAATTTAGAAATACAATATTCACAAATATTATTGTACTGGGCCAATCCCCGTAGAGCAACATTTTTATTCCTGGTGCCCTCTCTACATATTTCTTAAACAATGTTATTTAATAAATGTCTTAAACCATTTACAAAAATTCAGTCTCATTTGTACGAGAACGAAACAAAATCCATAGAAAAGATGATTGTTTGGGCAAGCGGTTTTCCAATAGGTATTCGAGAGAGCTCTAACAATTATCGTAAAAGGAAATTCAGTGGAAAATTCCCCTACGCTGTTATATCTATTGTATCCTTTCATAGGTCAACTATACCGTAATGTATTATGGAAGAATTGAATATCTTATCTGTTATCGTTCGTCTTCGTTCTTATAGTGAATGAGATGCGTCGAGATTGAATATGGTAACGATATTGGATCTTCATCAACATAATATCCTCTGGTAATGTATAAGTGGGCGAGCGGCCATTGTTATAACCTTGTTCGCAGTTCGTTGAGATAAAGAAATAAGCTCCATATATATTATCTAATTTGATACATTTGTGTGTGCGTTGCGGAATGTATTATTGCTAAATCGTTTTTGTCTTTATCATATTATTCTCATTATTTTGTGGAAGTAAACATTTTTAAAAATAACACAATTTATTGTTTATTATAAACATCGGGTTAGTTCATGAATTGCATATTCTTTAGTTTCATAAACTATGATAAACAGTTGAATAACCAATTTCCAAGAACACAATTCCTAATTCTCAAGTTATCGTTTAGCTCGGTTGCTAGACGAACTTGCTCCACGAGGTTTCTTGCAAAACATAATAAATCTTTCTTACTGTCATTGAAATTTAGCGTGCGCCGGGGAGATGCGCCTCACAATACGAGTTCCCTTCAATAAATCATTTAGGCACAAGTATTTGCTTATTTACAAAAAGATGCCAATAAAAATAAGTAGCAATCCGCCAGAAGATCGTAATTCATAGCTATTTTTCTAAAAAAACTAAATTTGGAATAACTTTACAATCACTACGAATATTAACGAACAAGAAAAGACTGCCCTGTCTATCTACTATATACTACTTTCAAAGCGACTTCTGCCTTCTCTGTAGCGGCACTTATCTCTGATTATGTACCGTACTCTAGCTTAATATCACAAATTAATAAATGAACATATATTTATATTTTAAAAAACCGAAACGTATACTCATTAAATAAAACAAAAACGAGAATAAAAGAAATGTCCAGTATTATTTTGTAGCGCAATATATTGGTTTTAAATTTAATAATTGCCACAAATCACAAAAACTGTTGGAACAAAAATAGTAACCAATTGCATTGAATGAAAATCTGGGTGCACCGTAAATTGTCAATTAACAGCTTTGTGAAGTAAAGACTGCCAGTGCGCCCTGAAACACTACGGACTTTGTGGGAAATAAAATACAACAAGCACTGAAAAACACAGAACATTTATGTTTTTATTTTATTATTGAAGCTCTCATGAAGTTTTTATGCTTTACATTTACTCACTAAAATTACGATATACTTATTCACTATGCTTACTACATACTATATATAGATACAAACGTAAATCAATTTTTTATCCGATGGGCTTTTGTGAATGAACATTTGCATAGAGGCTGTACAATCAATTCACACAATAATATGTAGCTGGTATGAATTAATTTGGTACGAGATTGAACGATTTGCATATTTATGAGGTTTTGATGGCTTCTTCACGCATCCATACACTTCATCTTAGCTAGAACCACGACCTTGCTAACCAAATTACCTGGATACGTCTGCACATTCCCGACATAAGACAATAAAATTATAATCTTCATATAACATAACAATACTAATTTTCACATATCTAATGCCGTATATATTCAATTAAGTATCTAGAGAAAATATTGCAAACCAACTCTTTGCGCAAAAAAAATAGTTTTACGAAAACTAGAATTGTATTCCACAATAGTAAAATAATAAAAGAAATAGAATAAAATATTATGTATTTATTTGTGATATATATTTTCTTTTGTGATATACGTTTGGCAGTTGCTAACATTGAGAAACAAATAACAAAACGTAAACTTGAGCTCTACTTATAATACTTATAATAAATATCAAAATAAATTAGAATTCTAATGCTATTATTTTAAAATAAATTTACAACAGATTTATTGTTAACCTAGAGATTATTTTACAAATAATTTTTATTAGGAAAATATAGAAACTATCAAAAAATTATTCAAATAATTTACACTTACAAATAATAAATTTAATAATAGAAAACAACGTAGATTTTTTAACATAATAAAAATTAAAAACAAAAGGCAATAACTAACATAGGCGCTAAGTACCTATTGGTCTGAAACTTTATATACCATTAAGCGAAGTCATCGCTGGAAAACGAAAAAAGGCACTCGTCGTTGCCCTTTCCATTAACAGCCGTCGTTCTGTACGGGCTAGTAGCCGGCCTCAGGGGCCTCCAATAAATCAATCTACAGGACCAGTCGACACTGCGAAACTACGAGGTTGGTATGAAAGATTTGGTCACCCTGCACACGACTCGCTATAAATTATCTAATAGTTTTGGTATATATGTATAATGTATATATATACATATATATTCTCTAACTTTAGTTGGACCGCATAACTGTATCTAACTGTTAATATTATGTTATAGGAAATATAATTTAAATATTAGGAATTCATTGCGGCACAGAGAAGTCTGATTACAACAATCAAAATAAATACAATAATAAATAAAGTCCTTTAAATTTGTTTTCGTTTTATGTAGCCAATGCATATTATAGCATTGTGTACTGTATGGACTTTATACGTTCTCCGCTTCTACAAAGATTAGTGCCCTGCTCACGTCGCTGGACACTTGCAGTTCCCCATTCTAACCAATCACCGGCCGAGTTTGGGACGAGAATACGTTAAACTGAAAAATTCTTGGTACAACTGATATTCAATTTCAAACAACATTCCCGTAAGGTACATAACGAGGGAACCTCTTGTGTAGTTTATGGCCCGGAATCTAGGACATACGTTAAAATTAAATTGTTTCCTGCAAGATATTACCTAACCGGAGTGCTTTCTGAAATACTATTATTAACAGTAATATTTTAGACAGGGATTTATGAAATGCTCGCGAATGGGAGTTGTCAGTTTCAGGCTTTAAAACACACACCACAAATTATAAAGTCATTAGACTTGTACAAATCTATATATATAAACTCAAAGGTGACTGACTGACTGACTGACTTAGTGATCTATCAACGCACAGCCCAAACCACTGGACGGATCGGGCTGAAATTTGGCATGCAGGTAGATGTTATGACGTAAGCATCCGCTAAGAAAGGATTTTGATCAATTCCACCCCTAAGGGGATAAAATAGGGGATGAAAGTTTGTATAAATCTTATTAGATTTATTTCATTCATTATTACGCAGACGTAGTTGCGGGCAACAGCTAGTAATATATAATTTCAATTAATATCTTTACATGTTTCGGCACCATCCCATTCACACATTTTCACAATTACTTATATATCAAACAATTCCAGTTGGAGCCCTCACTTTTTAAGTGTCAGAAAATCTCAGAGAGACAAGAGAGAAGCTACGAAGCAGATGTGAACAAAGATGAAAAAAGTTTCAGAAATTGGAAATGGAAGATGATTACTGTACACTGAATGGAGTTGCGTCGCTTTTTATGAAGTCTTCCTTTGTACAGATACCCAAATGTTTCCCTTTCAAACTTTTTACGGAACTTTATTCCCCAACTCAGAAAATTGTTATTCGCGAATATTTTGCAAAGTTTAATTGTCAATAAACTTTTCAATTTATTAGAAAACGAATCAACATTACTTTATTTCATAATATATTATGTTTAATCAAAATTAAATTTATATTATGTAGTGGGCGTATTTAGGTTATGAAATTTAAATGACAAGTTTAATTTCCGCATTTCAGAAAGTTTAATTTGTAACACGAGATAGAGGGAGGAATTTTAAATCAACGTAAATTATTTACATCAAATATATTTAAATTTAGCAATAAGTTTACCCTTATTGCTAAATTGCAATGAATCGCTCAACAATTTATTTATGTAAAAATAATTTCTTGAAGTAGTAAATTATTTAATATAATCTGACTCGTGTAGCAACAGTTGGTATGTGGCAATACCATATACTATTCTTGCTTATCGATAATAATTAATATCTATACCGATATTTTTTGAACTTGGACTAATTATAAAAATATTGCATTTGCTTAATTAATTCTACTTTTATGTAAGAAGTTGCGTAAATTTTTGAAAGGATGTTCAGCGCAAGTTGCTCTGGAAATAGGCTTACAAGTCGTTGAGAAGCTGAGTGACATTAATCCTATTAATCCGACATGATTACGCGCACTGAATATTCATAGATCCTTGATGACATTCTTCAGTAGGCTCGGGAACTCGCTGATAATGAAAGTTTGTAAGCAATTTTGCTTAACTATTAGGTACTATTACGTAATATTATTTCATTTTTTAAACATACGCAACAAAGTACTTAAAATTATTTTACGCACAAATTTTAAAAAATATATATATAAGTCGTTGAGATCTATAAGTAATGAAAGATAGATTGTAAAATAAACATCAGGAAGCTGTAATGCCATATAGTCTTCTCCTGTCTACTGCATTTATTAATATTTCAGGCATGATAACATTTTATCAAGCGTTGTAAAAGTAAATTAAATGAATAAAGATATCCATTTTATAGTATACATTAATGGTTAGGCCTACTAAAGCTATCTTTTCACGCTTGATGAGTTGCTTAGTCACTAACATCTTATTTTTTATCAACTTCAATATAAAAATCTTACTTCGTCATATTTTTCTATTAATCTCCTTCAAATGTAATAAACAAACCTATATTTTTCTTCAAGATAAGGTAACGAAAACATCGAAAATTAAATGTGGTAATTATATTTTTGTGGTGCTGTTTTTCATCCTTTAGAATCAATCATTAATATGTAAAGAATATATCCGCCCATGTGTGTTGCCTACACCTGATTACATTAATGCACGAATTGAAGATCAATAAAAATTTTTTGATGATAATATGACACATGGCCATACATTTCAAACGTAAGCTAGAGTGCTGTCCTAAAGTGGATATATCTGGTACCACAGTTTATGTTTGCAGGCAACTGCTGACATCGATATGCCAGCTTGAGAAGACGAGTGTGCAATTGACAGGTCTTCTCATACCAGTACACCAGTCTACCTTCCACCTTTTATAACCTATAAAATGTCCTGACTCCTCCCCGACTTATATAATAATATTTTTATTTATAAGCTGTATACTTGTAGTATATTAATATAATAACTGGTATTAATTTGTATGGACGATGATTCTGCTGAAAGCCAGCTTAATAATATTGTTATGTTGGTGCGAATGAGGTGGAGGGCAGAGGGGGCGCTGTCAAATTTCATGCGCTAAAGCTCCAATGGCCTTCCGTACTCGATGTTGGGCAGGTACAGTGTGCAAAATAACATGTTTAGATTTATATTTTTTAATTAACAAGGGTTCTGTTGGAATTTGTTACTTAATGCGCTAATTTACATCGGATTTAGACAATTGTTTTAGGACTTTATTTGGGTATTTGCATTTTGAAATTGTTCAAATAAATTAGTTATATGAATATAACGAATGCTCATAAATACTACGAAGATTGAATTAATTGATAAGTCTTCAACATTAATTACATTATTAAGGCTATATTATCTGTACGTTTCGTATTTAAAAGTGTAATTTGGCTAAAAAGGGCCAGCTTCATTTACAATTTTGTACGTGAGTGTACTAAACGCATTCAACTGTCGACCAAAGGCCATCGTTGGCCCGTTTTATCTTTACCATACAGCGCCTGATAAGAAGCTTACTATTTGAGTGCTATAAGAGTTGACGTACCTAAACCCAACAAACAAAACTCGCCTTTAATGAAAAGCAAATAGAGATTAAATTAGGAATTAGTTTTTGTAAAATAATATGGACAGTGGCCAGGTGGAAAACAACTATGGGAGCGTATTATGCATAACGTAACTTAGAGGTTTTTGTGATATCTACGTGCACAATGGCAATAAGAACTGGACGTGCTCCACCTTTTCAACTTTGACTTTATTCGTTCCTGCAAATTGCTTTTGTTAGATGTCTAATATAACTGCCACGGCTTCTAATATTAAACTAGAATTTATAAATTGAAGAATTTGAATTAATTTTTTGGATTAACGACATCTTATGATAATAAGAGATATTCGAAATTTAAAATTAATTTTAATAAACTAAACCGATTATATACTTAATTAACAAATTTCTGAATTATAATGCCATTATGGGTTACGTATTGTAAATTGTATTATAATGTTGTATGACTTCTAGGTGCAACTGGAGATTCTATTGTCATATCCGACAGTCTATTGTTTAAGCATTAATATATGTTGAACAAAAGAAAATTAAATTTAAACCTTTTTTCGAATGTTAATCCCGATGTTCAAATGTTTATTTACGAAACAATTCTAAACGTGTTTCGTTAACATACGGGTCCAATATGAACCTTTATTTCTCATACATTTGTTTAATAAATTCTTGAAGTGCATCTTTCTAATTATAAGTGGAATTAAAAATGATAAACATATAGCAACTAAACTAAAGTTGACTACATACGACACATGGTTTTTTGTCATCATGATAAGTTTTAAATCGCTGAAGTAAGAACTGATTACAGAATTAAAAATGTACTGCTAGAAGGAGTTCAGCTTTATTTTGATTTGTCATTCAAGATCCGATTTACGATAAAATTTATTTGATTATAAAAACCAACCAATTATTATTAATAACAAGTGAAATAAATGTGTCGGGAAAATGGGAATATATATTTTCTATTTTACTCCTTTCATTAGACGTTGTGTAATTTCTGTAGATTTATAGACGTGTTCTGAAATTGTGAGTGACATGCAAGCGAATGCTTTTAGTCTGTAAGTTCATAGAAAATATTTAGTTAGCGAGCTACTCTAGACGAAACTGCAATTTTATACTTTACTCGACGTATTTTAATTAAATAATTTATTAAGGAGACGAAGTCACAGAGCTGTAGTAGAGAAATTCTATTTATTTACATCTATCTTTAGTGGTTTTATTAGTATTATTATAGCATACAAGGTAGGTGCATACGGTTTATAGCATTTCATCAGTTATTTATGTAAATATAGTTACCAATACAAGCTTTACGGCACGTGTTTTCTAAATTCCCGCGCTCCACAAGCGATAAATAACTACCAATTTAAATGCTTTATACTTGATACAAACCCATCTTTCCGTGAAACCTTTTGAAGTGAAACTTCTTTAGAATCGTTGTGATTTCAAACCGGATGTGACGCGGATGTAACGGAAATGCGACACGTTCTGACGTTTCGCGCGCGAATTTCAAAATTTGTTTTTGCGATATCTCGACAACCGATGACGTCAGCGCGACCGCGTAAAGGGTTATTCTGATCGAAATTTGGAGGCCTATTCGATTTTTTTTTATGATTTTGGATGGCGAGAGGGGGTGTGGAGGGGGGAGGGGGGGGGGGGGGGTCCGCCGCTCGCCTTATTGGCTGTATCTCCGAAAGTAAACGTCCGATATAGTTCGTGTAAACGACAATCTTGGTCAGAATCATAAGCTCTTTCAAGATCTGAAAAAATTTTTCAGGATTTTTTTCAGGAACCGAAATTTTTTCCGTATTCTATTTTATTTATTTATCTATGTAAAAGTCAAGAGGCCGTTCGCGGCCGGCTCCGAAGGCACCCCACTAAAAAAAAATGAAAATAAAATTAAAATATGGAACTTGAGCAATAAATTATGTAACATATGTTAAATAAAATTTCTTTTTAAATTAATCAAAATACTTTCTTTTTTAAACGAATAAACTTTGTAATTATCCTACCCTTGGTATATATATTCATCTCATTCTTTTCTCGATTTACTGAAGTTTCACTTCTATCGTGTATGAATCGCACACACACCTTTTTTTTTTTTTTTGCTCGTGTATATTGTTATGAGGATGCTTTTGAAAGTCAGAAATATAAAAATATATTGCACAAAAGCAAAGGGCGACAGTATAAAAATGTTGGAATGTTTTCTTTTAACTGCAGTTTTAATTTTCTCTTTATAACTTCTGGGAGACGAGCATTATTAATGTACGCTTTTACGAATTCTTGCGTATAATGAAAAATATTTTTTAATATAGCACTTATACTACAAATAATGTACAAACAAATCATTGTGACTCATCTGGTTTTAGGTTATAAAAATTGTAGAATTATAAACCGAGAAAATTGCAATTTGTTTCATCACAGATATTTTTCTCAATTGAGCATTTTTGGGCACGATCAAAAAAAAATGATGAAAAGTTAATATTTTAATATAAATTAAATTCGTACAAAGATGAAGCTATTAAGAGCATAATTTGTTACAAAGTGGTGGCCTTTTAATAAGATACACTTAGGTATTTAACCTATAAATCTGTATTAGCAGCTCCGGGGAAAAAGTCTCGGCCCTCGATCTAGCTTAAAGAGCGTTATACGCCGATGCTTACAATTTGTTAATTTATCTTGTCCCATTACTTACAGACCGTGTTTAACATTTATTGGATTAACTTAAATAATAGACAACATACTTTATAAAAATAATCTTCATTATTAATGATATATAGCTTGCATACTGTTTTTTTAAATAGGTAAGCGGGTATAGGTTACCTGTGGGTATTTCTGGGTGGTAACTGTAAGAGCGGTCTTTTGTTCAATATTTTCTTATAAATGTAATATTATCTTTAAGAGTAATAAAGTGTTATTATTATTATTAAATTTTAGGTAAAAGATATTAATTAAGATATCCAACTGAAAAACAAAAAAATAAATTCATTAAAACAAAAACAAAACAGCACGCAGTGTAAATGAAATTATATGGAGTTGTGAGTTTTAATATCTGTGCCCAACGTTTTATTCAATCTAACTTTTGGTACGAAATGGTCTACGTTACATCGCGTTATTAGCTCATTAATGAGCCTCAGGAAACTCGCACGGGGCCTATTAAAAACTCCTAAGGGAACCCACGCCCGAACAATTACAACAAAGTATACGAAATAAGCATCCAACTGTCTCATCTTATTAATTGAGACTTCCAAACAATGTGATATTTTATTTATAAGCACACCGTTTTTCTACTTATTATCAGTCAGATATTTAATTGTTATATACTTTTATTAGTTTTTCATTTCATTTCATTTCGACAAAGGGTAACTAGACGTATAATGCGTTCAATTAAAATAGCTTAATTAAATATGACTTAGTCGATTTATAATCGCAAGCAATAAAAGTGATTGTTACTGAGATATTGTGATAAGTGATAAGTCGGTTTGGGTGTAAACTTATGTTAAAATGTAAAATGTGTGTTATATTTTAGATAGCGCTATCTGTTGGCGTGCGGCGGAGTTGTTACAAATATAAATTTATTGTCGACGCCATACAGTAGTTGAAAAGGCAATGGTAAATATATTGCAGCATATGTATGTCTGGCAAACGTATAATGCTTGCGAAACATTTAATATTTATCTAATCTTCCAATTCGTTAAAGACAAAATGGGATATGAAACAACAGATTAGTTCGTGATAGTAATACAAAACTTTTGCAATTACCGTTCAAACAAATTTCGAAATAGCGAATGAGATACCAAAACAAAAAGTTCTAAATACTGCGACTTTATTTAGAATAGTTTGGGTTTATTTCACAAAAACTACACGTGTGATGATTATTTCACTTATTATGAACACAGAATGCCAATTTTACAGTAATATATTTGTAAGTAATTTTTTCATTGATAGCACATTTTAAAAACACATGCCATTACACTTGCACTCTGGGAAACATATGCATATTGATAGACAGAAAATAACTGAAAACCAGCTGATAAATTGTGATATTAAACAAACTATTACATTATACATATAGAGAGTCCCTGCATGCAGAATAATGTCTGAGTCAAGAATCAATGAATGTTAATTACCATAACTCGTGTATAATAACTATACACTCTCAAAAGTTATTAAATTATCTAAAATCTCCAATCAGGATTTAATATTATTAGTGTTGTTCCAGCGATATGTGTTAACGAGAAGTGCGTGACCACACGTCCTGCACGGCACGTCGCGTTCCCAGATTAGTTCGCAGAGCTAACAGCCAAGTAACTTTCACAATTTAATATCGACACAAAAGTTTTGCGGAGCGGATCACAAAGCTCGAGCCAGGTGGTGCGATTCACATACTCCTTGTCTGTTTGGATTTGATAATTAAATTTTCTTAGTTTTAACCAGAAATGACGGAAAGTGGAAATTCTCACAATAAATAATTATTATATCAATAACGATTTCTGAGAGTTATTACGGACTAATTATAATATCATCATTTATTTGCACGATGCATGCATAAATTAATTAAAGAGTAGATCAGTTTTATATAACCATCAATGAAAATTGATCACATGAAAATTATTTCAATTAAGTTTAAGTTCAATTAATTAATATTATACATATAGACAAGCAACAAAATAACAATACCAAAAAACAAAATTCGTAACATTACTTTCTTTAATTAAAGAATATAATAACAAATTCCGATATTAGTGCAATAGGCACATTTCGTGAAACCCAAACGACAGATACGTCACTTCGAGCAGTGTAGGGGAAAATTACAAGATCTCATGGAGTTCTTTAAGTCGAATCTTAACGCACCATTAGGAGCAGATTGCGTGAGCGAAATGTTGGTTATTTGCTTAATGTTCCTGTAAAGAAACGATTTGTTTTTACCGCATTACACTTGCTTGCTTTTGTTGAATGGAACTTTTATACAAGATAGTGTCGGTCAGGGTTGATTCGCCACTTCCTCTTCGCTCGAATTAAGTTGTCAGACAGGCGTTCCTTTTGCTTCGTTACTGCAATTAGACGTTCATTTGTGTAAAGTGCATCCCCGTTAATAATAATTATTATTGTAACATTTAAAGTAAAGCTATATACTACATACGTGTACATATATGTCACTTTCAAACGTTACACTCTTTTCTACGTTTTATTAACAATTTGTTCCGTATTCGAAAAGCAATTGTTATTGTTTTAGATATTCAATTCAGGAATCTATAATAATGTTGATGTGGAAGGTAATTTAATCATCCGCGTGGTCCCGAGACGTGCCCCCAAGCCAGCTGCAGTCACGCGCGCGCCTTATCTCGGCAGGTTCAACGGCCGCAGTAAAATTTCCACTTTGCCTCTAGAAGATTACAGTACCAGAGAATAACGGCACAGCCCGTTGTATGCAGGTGGTTAAATTTGCGAAAATTTGTTTACTTTGGTGGCCTTAAACAAGGGTGTTACCTTAATTTGATTGCTTCAATTAAATAATAATATTGTGTGGAATAAACAGCTAATATAAAATATCCATTACAAAGATTATTACTGAAATATTATTTTATTAAAATTTAAGTTAACAAATTGTGTTTCTTTAATTACAATTATTTATGTTATTTAATTTTACAAAGGATCCCATTGTAATAAAAACGCCTACAAAAAATCATAAGAACGCCTCCAGCCCAAGGCAATAAAATGAAGAGATATTACAGTTTCTCGGAATATAATTAATTCAAGAATCACAGCTCTAAGTTCGTTCTTCAATTTAAATAATACAATCTTAGGGCCGGTAACTCATTTCTGTTTTAAGTTAGGTAATAAACTAAAAGTCGCTCCACTCAATAGTGCCGTAAAATAAAATAGAATATTCTAAGACGACTTTAGGCACTTCTTATTCATATTATTATCAACATCCTAGGAAGAAACATAAGTCACTTTTTTATTATAAGAATTGTAGACTTGTCGTTTTATATTTAAGACAGGATTGAATTGCCGGCCATTAGTCTCGAGGAACGTCTTTAATGTTTCTAGATTGGATAGCCACTCACAGTGCCCGAGACAAGTCGTAACTTAAGCATTCGTTTACCTCAACAGTTGGCACTTCTTTTACAAACCAAGTCAATGTTAAAGCTAACAAACTTATCTTTTGAGTTAACATTCTAAGTATCACTTTGATTGTTAAACGTTCTTTTGCTTTACTACTATCTTTCAATAATTTTAAAACTGCTCTCAATAATTACACTGACCTTTACTATTCATTACTAACAAAATTAAACAAATCATTATGGCACATGCAATCATTATGAAGAAAACAACAAGAAAAGTAAATTTGTACACACGCCAACTAAGTTAGCAGTAGCAGTGCGATTGACGCGTCGGAATAACTGATTATGTTCTCTACATACCCGCCTTTCTCCTGCCGTCGCTTGTAAGGCTTTTGTGTAGCTCACAAGGGAAAACTTACTTGACGCGTATTGTATATCAATATCCATATCGTATATTCTCGCATCCTTTATTTCTAAAGCAATCCTTATACACTTCCACATTCATGTAGGTATGAGTCTCCAGATTATATAACTCTCAATCATTTCTAGCGACATTATATCTTATGTTTTCAGTATCTCTTTCAAGAACTTGTTTACCTCAAATAAATTTACATTTCACAGCCTACATAGCGATTCTGTATTTTATTCTCAAACAATACCTTTATCACATAAAAAGACAGCACGTGTCCTCTTCAAACATAAAATACCTATTTGAAATGCATGTATACTACAAACTACAAATACATAAACAATATTTCCACAAAAATGGTCATTTTGTCTCAAATATTTGACAAATTTTGTGACTTTTACTACTTGAGTCTATCAATGTTTTCCAATCCCCAAATTACATTTAAAGACAATTAAATAAAGGTATATAGTTTCTAACATTATTAATATAATTATAATACTAATTGAAAGCATGTATCTCAAAAACAATAAAATATTTTAAAATTGGTAAACAAAAGAATAATAGTGACTTCAAAGTGTAACCCGTAAAGTGATCTAGACGCATTCAAGATCTTAGAAGCAGCCGGATATAGCAAGAGGAGTCTGCTCTGTCAACTTGGCGGGCACAAATGCGCTTTATCGAACGACTACCACCATCTGCAAATATTTTTCCCGTGTTCGACTTCCAGTCGAAATTAAGTATTTATTTTGTAAAAAAACTAAGTAAGTCCTGATACCCATAGCACTGAGTATCCCAGTATACTACGGTCAGGGCATTGTTTTATTACAAAAGAAATCTCTGTGGTTTGAGTTCCTTCTTCTCTTCTCTCTAGTATACGGCTAAGTGAGGTCAGATGTCAGATATTCTGTTGCCAGCGTGTGTATTAATTAATTATCAGAACAGGATAAAATTTTAATTTCTCCAGTTAAAATTGCTTATTACTCGCATGTTGCTGGCGCGAACACGATTGTCCACTTCGTTATAATAATATTCACCGTGAACCTAACACTACTCAAAACAGTTTTAGTATATTAGTGGTTTATGCTCGCCACGACAAACACAACAAAGGTTTCCGTTACGTTACTCTATTTTTTTATTCAAACTAACTTATTTTTATGACCAATTTTCTTATTAAAAAATATATACATCAATGAATTTTAAATTTTATTTTCAATAATTGTACATTAAAAAAAAATTATTCGTAGACTTCAATCAAGAAACAATGATTAATTTTAAAAAATATACAAAACAAAGAAAATGCTTTAAGCAAATGTGATAAGTCGCATTCGTTAGCTAAAAATCCTTTGTCTCCAAAAATCATGGAATGAACGCGCATGAATACAGAGGTATATAGATTCTAGGAACATCTTAAACGTTGTTTAAATAGCGGTATCCTGGTGAGTTTGTTCTTAGTACTTCACACGTCTTCAAATGGCACGACTTGAGAGCCGATCTTTTCCAATTAACTGAAGCACACTCCACCTTAGACGTGTTGGGAGCAGTATGACATTCTAATAGACACATATATCAACACATAATTGTTGTTTTATTTTAGTGAAAATGACTAATAACTAGGTAATACTTGTATAATTTATTTATAAGTATTTGTTATCACGAAATAAATATTTCAATAGTAATTAAAAGCATTCTAATTAATTGTTTGTTTACAAAAAAAAACGAAAAGCAATTTTCACCTAATATTAAAAATTAATTATTGTTGACTTCTTTAAGCAATATAATTTATTCTATAAAAAGATTTCTAAATTAGGAGAAAAAACGTAAAAATCAGAAGACTACGTACATATATAAATTAAATAACGACTGAAGTGGAAATTCAATTAGACATTTATCGACGCTTGGTTAACCACGCTTTTCTTGGGACAGCGTGGCAGGGGGCACAAAGTGGCTCGTGCGTACCTTTCGCCAGACGATCACGTACCACACACAAAAAGTACATATTGTATGAGTCTTTTAGATAAAGATCGAGTCTAGTCTATTTAACATAAACTCTTCTAGAAAATAAATTTTAGGTTCTTCTTATTATTAATTCTGATATTTTCAACACTTAAACTAGATGAATACAATCGTAATTTTAGCCTATGTAGGTAGACTTTTGAAATTTATAAACAACTTATATCATAGTTCGGCTAAATTACTCAAAACACTTTTATAAATTGTAGGTACACCTAAATCATTAACACAAATCAATTTATCTATTTATAACGTTGTGTATAGACGTAGAACAAGTGAAACTGACATATCAATCAAAACCTATAATAATACATGTGAAACAAAGTGTAAAAAGTAAAATTTGCCGATGCGACAACCTCTCGTACACCGCAGTCTGAGTGTGAAATCAATTTGTTCCAGCCTTTTCATTTATGCGATTCCACCGTTTCCATTTATTCGAACGCAAATTGGAAAGGGACTGAGTGAGTTGTCAGCTGCGGCTTATGCACTGGCGTCTCGACTTAGCAATGAACTTGTTCGATACGTTTCCTTGGCTTTCACTACAAGACCCTCGTTTGTTTCGATACTTGGGGAGGACGAAACAAGAAATCGAGCGAATAGCAAAATTTATATTCAATTATACATATTATAGAAGATATTTGCAACATGCTGTTTGTTTTGTCATTTAATTACAAATTACAAATGTTGATTTAAGTACCATAAACAAACATTTCGTTATTAAATTCCTTTTATAATGAAATTAACTCGAGTATTGATTTATAAAATATTATACATAAATTAAATTGTATCCTGTACCGAAACATACCTCACTAATATTTTAATGAAAAATTTTGTGATTCCAAAAGTAATAAACAAATTCTATGAACGCATAGTGAAAATTTTAATATTCCAGTTATGGAAAATATTTCATATAAAGCGGCGCTTTATTTTATAACAGATATTTTACTATCTGAATAATCCAGATCAATTGCTTATATATGCACATAAAATCGCCAACTACACAGCTAATCGAAAACAGTAATGAATCAAAGGCCGCTCTGTGCAGTGCAGACGGCTTTTGATGCTTTTTTTTATTTTAGATCTACGCTCTCGTTAGTTCTCCAATTGGAACTGAAATAATCAAGTTATTCCATTTTATTATTATATTTTTTTGGTAGCAATATAAATGTGTTATTTTCTATTTTGTATTCTATTCGAACACCAAGCCAAATTTACGTCGTTGTTTATATAATAGTGTCATATATTTGAAATAAGTAATAATATAATAGATTTAATATTTAAGATGTATTTTGTTTGTATTGTTCGTCTAATAAACTACTTTATAAATATCATATATATATGAAATCCATAATCCAAATTAATTAATTTATTAATTGTACCAAAGCATTTGAAGTAAAAACTCGTACCTACTAAATGTTTCCAATTATTATTAGGTATATTATTAAACCTAGATGTATGCCAACGCCTCGGTTCGTGAGAATAATAGCGATTATTATACTCTTAGGTATACGTACCTATATAGGCATAATAACGTTTCCGGTTTCCTTCATAATTTTCCCTCAAATGATGTAGGTATTGAGTTGCAAAATTATTTAATAATTCTGTAAATAAAATTGTTTACATGTCGATCGCAGGATAACGACCCATCATCGTCTTAATTTCGACACATAAAAAAATCAATTTCCAAAATAATTATTAAAAGCGACGGAAAAATTTATATACATAATTAGTATCATGAGTTTTGGTTGAATTTGATTTAGAACTCTAAATATTAATACAATAGAAAGATTAATATCTACAATTTAAATTTAAAAAATACAGTACCTAATGGTAAGTGTCATACGTCAGGTTGCTATAAAAAGGGCCAATTCCTGACGTATACAGATGTAACTATGAAAGAGTTTAAACTTAACTAATTTAAAAGTGGTCTTGTGAGCGCCTGTCACGTTCAGATATTGCAAATGTAACCTAACCTTGTACCAAAGATGTTAGTTAATGTTTAATAAATGAGCAGTTAAAAGAATATATTTCCTGCATGCTCAAAGCTTAGATTCTCCGAGTTAAAAAAAACGCCGGCAACATGCCCTTATTCAGACAACGTTCTCCTTTCACACTTTTTGTGAGACATTCCCGTGACACCTCATTTATAATTCTGCTTAATCCAAGTGAGTGAGTTCTTACCAACTGAATTTGTAATGTAAAGATTAATGATACACAAGAAATTCCTGAAAGCATTTTACATCTTTTACTGTTCCTCTCACTCATTCTTATGGCTGTGTTTCTATGACAGGTTAGCATAGCTAAATAGATTATTAGCATAATAATATAACGTAATCTGGTAGCGCTTTTGATTTCTTATATTCGTTTATATATTGTTTTGTGCACATGTTACGAATGCGATAAAAAAATCCTTGTAACTTAAGCACGAATATGTTTGTACTTTTCGCTATTTCACTGTCAACTAATAAAATTTTACTTACATATCGATACTAAATTGCATATTAACTAAAAATCACAATATACGTTCATTATTGTATACATTTTAAAGTCACTATTTATTACTTATAAAAACAATAACATTTCGTTTTCTTTAAAAAAAGTTGAAGTGTACAATTTCAAAAAAATATATATCAAAACATTGAAAGTGGATAAATTAAATTGTGGAAGTTTTGATTGAAAAAGTTGAACTGGCTTCATATTTCTATAGAATGAGTTTCTTATTTTACTAACATTATTACAATTGTTTTCAAGATTTAGTTCCGAATGTGTCTTATGCATTTATTATTAATATTTAAACAAAGTTAAATAAAAATATTTAATATTAATAGTGTATATTTTTAGTTATAAACATTTCTTAAAAAAATAAAAAAGACCATGAAAATAACTGTTACCTTATATTTCATAAAAGTTGAAAATGTAAATTAAATATTTGAATTTCTAGTTGAGAGTAAGAAATATTTTCTATTAAAATAGAACTATTTTCATGGAAGTCTATTTCTAAAAGATAAAGCTTTTGTAGCGCCATTTAAAGTTATATAAAAAACATACATCGTAATTCTATCTTATATTTTACCCTAAACTATTTTATATAACTCCTTACTTTTATGCTCGTATCCTTTCTTTATAATTTTCAACAACCACAACAAAACAAAATGGGCCGAATTGTAGGTGCTAAAAAAGTTTTTTATCAGATGATTTATTGGAACGACTTTCAATAATCCGAGGCCATTGCCTTCACGAGCGTTAAATTTCAATGAAGTTAGAAAAGATTTATTATGGGTACGGAGAAAAGGCTTCCCGAAACTTTACCCTTAGTAAGAAATCGATAAGTGGAACCATATTGATACATACTATTGTTTTCTCAGACTCTAAAGAAGTTGTTCTTAGTAATACTATTGGCAGGCAAAAGTCATGACCTATACCTCACGCATCCATGCTACTTGGACTGGATTTATTATTTTAATATGTACTGTAGCAAAAAAGTAGTTTTGCTTTCTACCCAGAATCCACCTACCCCGTTCATTAATGAACGTTCACATTATTAAAAAATAAACGCAAATATTTCTATTTGTATTATTATGGAAATAAACGTAATTCAAAACAATAAAAACTTTAAATATCATGTCCATGTACACTGTCCATTACCCAGACAATCCAGCTGTGGTCACATTTAATCCGTTTAACTGTATAACACCCGGAAAGTTATCTCTTCGCAAATATGGAAGCAAAATCAGACCCGGCTTAATGAGTCCCAAATAACGAACAGCATGCGGTTCATTTATTTACAGATTTGCCTTTTTAGGAAAACAACACGCTTGTAGGTACCTACGATTTTATCAGTAGATTACAATTATTTCTTGAAATAGACATAACAATAGGATTTGAGAACAATAAGACTAAATTCATTTATGTAACATAATATGCCTATTCTAATTGTTTTGTTAGGCTGAGTATTTATAGATATTATAAAATATCTTTTTTAAAAACAAAAAGAACACATTAGTTTAATACAATGTAACATATATAAATATACATAAGTATTAAAAATGTCCTCAAGTCAATATTTACAGGCTATTTGACTAGACACTGGACGACGAGTAGCCGTGCGGGCCAGACGAGACGTGGCCGCGTGGTCTTGTTATTGTGTATTATATATTTCCAGTTGTTTGTGAAGTCATCATTTTACTTAGGAGTTGGTATGGTTTCATGAAACATTATGATTGTTATATGATATTTAAGTTGCGCCATTTATCTGTATTTCTCTAAATACAAAACTGCGTACTAGTCGAGTTTCCTTCAGAACCTTTTCTCGAGATCTCATCGCTAACGATCAAAGGGAACTGTAGCGACACCTTTTAGTGAGAAATCTTGTCTTCCGTGAGATTGAAGATGATTTGAGCATCAATAACTCTATTTATTATAGTTATGTATAACATTTAGTGGAAATACACAAGTTGTTCTTTCTGTTGTAAATATCTCTTATGAATTCCAGTTTTATCCATTGAGTTTAATATAATATAGCTGTTGGAGAATTTGACTGAGTGGACTTATTTACAAACATAAAATATTTGGAAATATTTTCGATGGTGCATTAATTGATAGTCGTACAGTAACAGTATATCGTCATGTAAATTTCGATAGATATATATTCTGAAGTATCTCAAAGTTTATATCGTAATATCATTTCTTTTGATTCGAATAACATTAAATTTTGAAATAATAAGACAATTTCTTTTAATATTATATTATTTTAGCAATATTTAATAAATGGTTTAACTAAAATTTCAAAAATGATAGTACAAAAACTTTACTAAAATAAGAAATGTTATTTTTACACAAAGAATAAATTCATTTTTAGATTCAGAGCATTTTAAAAAGAAATACGTAAACATCCAGGACTTATTGGGAGCTCTTCACTTGATTCGAAATAGATTGCAGCAGCTTTAGGTATTGAAGAACGCAAACATGGCTTAACTGGCGAACACAGCCTTTTCATCTTGATCCCGTTCCTTTTCTAATTCAATTCCTCATATATTTCTTCAGCACCTTATTTCCTTCTTTCAATCCATTTCAAGTTTGACGCATCTAAATTATAAAACAATATGTTATTTCAATAACTTTATTTCATCCCATTAACAATAGAGACGTATAATTTACTTATTTTAATGTGCGATAAATCATAACAATTAGGTATATAAATGTACTATACACAACTTTGAACAAATGCTTCTATTAACCACATAAATGTCACGTGACCATTATTTTGTCTTTGGTCACTTTTCACTATGACTTTTTGTCTTTGTCAGTTTAAGTATATGGTTTTCATTTTTTAATGTTCAAAATGTGTGACAGGCTCTTAACGCTCCGATTACAAGACACAGTTACTAGTACCTCTTAGTGGTCTGGTAGACACGTAATTTAATATTTGACAGATATATGCAGAAATAGTTTCCTGGAAATCGTTTGAAGCATGGGTGCAGAAATTTCAATTTCCGAACAGTGAGAAGCTTTCTTATTTAAGATAGGCGATGTCGTAACTTATACGAGCTCGTATTATTTTAATACTTGTCCGTAGTATTTTATGGCATATCATTCACTTAAGTGTTGAATAAAAATTATATAAATCCCTGCTTGGGACCGCTTCACATATCTTTACGGCCATCAACAGTTTCATTACATATATTTAAAAATTTAATATGATGTTTTATAGTTGGTAGAAGAAGAACTTAACAAAATGCTATAATAGACTTTTCATTAATGAGATGACATTTAAACATTTGTTCTTTTTTTCATGCACTTCGATAAAAATATAGAACATATATGTAACTCAGTAAATGTCACTCGGAAAATTGACTGAATCGTTCCAAGTACTTAATAATTATGTCGTCCAAATTCTGTGTCCACGTCAGAATTCCAAGTTGATCGAGTGCATTTCTCAATTTAAGTGGTGTATTCGAGGTTTGATATTACATTGACGAGTATCTACGACACAACCAATGTGTGAGATTCAATCAAGCTTTGTAATTTAATACTATTAAACTTGTCATGCATACAATAATTACTTTGTAATAAATATATATAATTAAACTGACAATAAAATGCATTTTATATAAGTTACATTTTTTAGATAAAATCAATGTACAGAAAGAATAATAAATGATTTCTTAAAATAGAAAACTTTTTTATAAATTAAAATATATTATACATTTGCTTTAATGAGATTAATTAATTGAGTAATCGCGTTTTATTTTTAGATAAGACAAAGAAGAAGCTCTTAATAATAATTTCACAATACGCAGTTCTATTTTTAATGTCCAAACAATGATATTTTTTAAAATATTTACAAACGAATATTTCTACGTTATTTATCTACTATATAAGAAAGGATATCCGCGTAGAACAAAGAAAAACAAAAGAAAGTAACAAAACGTTTGCTTTGTTACGCAGCAACTACAAGAAGAACACCATTAAAACTTACCTCCTCTACCAGCGACGTTCAGAGAAGATTACATTAAACTTTAAAATGAACCCACATTTCTCAAATCAATATTAGGTTGAAGTGTGCTCGAGTTACTTTCCATGTATGAGATTTTAATTAAGAAACCTTTTCCAATTATGTGTTCTAGAAAATTCTAAATTTAACGTAAAATAAATATGTTAAATTGTAATTATAGATTTTATAAAGTTTGATTAGTTTACAAATCATTAACAAAATTTCAATCATCTGAATAAATCATATTTTATATAAATTATGTTTTTAATTCTATAATATTTAAAAATTGAAACATTTACATATTTCTCAATTTCTGAATACGATTTAATTTTATCATATATTTTATATTATAATTAATATTGTGTATTTGGTTAATTTTAATCAATAAAAGTCTTACAATAAACAAAGTAGGTACCAACATGTGCCCTTCATACTGTAAAACAATTTAATCAAAAAAATATCCGGTATTCGGTTAATGGATGTAGCCGCAGCGTCACATGTATTCTATCTAATCTTTATAGGTAGCGGATAATGCAGCTCGTAGTCTCCTCGCCGAGTGACGGTATTATGCGACAGTGGCGCTCTCAACGCCGACCACTCAGGTTACCTCGTTGCATATTCATACCTACGTAGTGAGTAGATCTTACACGTAATACACTTGTGTTGCTACATCTTCTTAAATTAACTTAGACATTTCATTGTTGATACGAATGAGGTAAAAATAATTTTGTATTTAAATTTTATTTTATCTAAATTATATAATATATTATTCAGATGCTTCATTACCTGCTGAACTCATTAAAACTTGCGAAATACAAAAAAAATGTAATTCTTGATTTATAGTTATTAGTCTATGAACCTAGGGCAGGGGTCGGCAGACCTATCAACCAGATGAGCCGAATATTAAGTTTGTAGATTTTCCCATGCCTTCAGAGAGCCGCAACATGAACTTTATTATATACTATTGTATGGTAAGAAGAGCCAGATACTTCTATGGCAAGAGCCGCATGCGGCTCGCGAGCCGCGGTCTGCCGACCCCTGACCTAGGGCAATACCATGCCAAAACGTAACTAATCCAACTTGGATTCACTTCAGTTCAGTGGAGACAATTATTAACCGCAGAGGAATGCAATTACATGACAAGTTGTTTTTAAAAATGTGGAAAGCAAGAGCTGAGTCTAATATGAAACCAGGAGTGTTATATTAATAATATAAAGGCATTGGTCTGTGTTTTTAAAATACAATTTCAATTCGTATCAACAATCGTGTTTAATTTAATAAATAATTTTATGATCATAATTGTAAACATAGAGCTTATCTCTCATAATCCTACATACAACCTCCAACGTATACATATCACTAAATCAATTCCGCTCATCATGCCGCGTTCACGAAAAAAAAGCAAAATACATTTCGCGCTGAAATTCTATAACGATATTTAGCTTTTCAATATTCGCGTATAAAATTCATGTTTTAATGAATTAAAAATAATAGAAAAATTGTCTGTTAAAAAAATATTGGAAATATTGCATGCAATCTGACAGTGCGAAATAATTACATTACAGAATTTAATTTCATTTAATGCGTCTTATTGAGCCGGCACAATGGAGACTCGCGAAATGCAGTTACATTTAAATACAATGCTTTGACACCAAACCAAAGTACCTTGCTCGGGGCAATTATAAAAATAAATGAAAAAACAATACCCTCAAAAAGACATTACTTAAGAACTACTAACAATACAATAGATGTATAGCATAACAGATATCTAATGTATAGGCTCAAAGCATATCGTATCAGGTGTATAGAACGCTAATGGACCGATCACTAGTCTAATCTAGTTGGTGTCAGATCAGGGAACGAAACACTTTTTCTTCTTAATCCCTTCATTAGCGCATGTCTGCCTGCTTTAAGCTACCCCATTAGTCGTTAGATTTTGTATTAAGTATACGTAACATGCGATATCGTATCACAAATCGATACTGATTCTTGAGTGCCTGATTTTGCAGCATCATGACTTAGATTAAAATTCCATTTATAATATGTTTAAATTTAATGTTCTTTTACCCAACAATATCGATTATTAATCAGCAATATTTAAAATATAAATTAATTGCGGCTTATTTTCTTGATAAATATAATAAATTCTTTATTGCACTAAATCACAAAAGGCGATTTTCTGCCAGTTATTTGGGAGATGTGAGCGATGATGCTGTAAATAGTGCAGAAATATAGTTCTCCTTTTTTGATTATTTTTATTTAGTTTTCTGTAAAACTTTTCAACAGTGATCAAGCGAACCCCACGTGGCGAACGTATCGAAAATATATTCTAAATAAAAATTATTATAAGTATTTAAATTGGGTTAATGTGACGACGTTATATATTTTATTTAATGTTCTTAAATACATAATTTTTAACAGGAATTCTTTTATTTGTTTATTTATTTTTCCTATTGAAAACTATAATATTGATATGTTTTCATTCATCTAAATTGTTTAAGTTGACATTAGATTAGTAGTAATCCAACAGAATACAATAAAACTTTATTAGTAAAAATAATTGAGTTGTACAACAAGCCGTTAAGCCAGTGAGACAAGGGCTATTACTACACTGTCTCGGACACAAAACTAATGTAGAATTGAAGTTAAGCTTCAGTGAGCTTTAGGAATAGAAGGCGACGAAGTCAACTCTAATCTTACTAGAAAATATCTAATAAACAGAAAATGCCGTCCACTTTTCCGCGCAAACAAAAACATTTAAGGCTAAAAGAATTGCATACGGCAGACAGTTGTATAATTTATATAATTTGTTGTTAGTTTTATTAGGTTTTATAACGGCAGGGAGACAATACCACCATCAGATGTAACAGTAACTTAATTAATTGTAACAATTATATTTCAAGATAGATTGGAAATAATCGGAAAAAAATCAATCCTATCGAACCAACATAAGCTGGTAAAACCGAACGATTACATATGATGTATATGCATATCTTAATATAACCAAGTTAGAAACTCCACCGGTCATATTCCGCGTTTGTAATGACCTACTTTTACAAAATGTTACGAATCTGAAATACCAGTGAAGGGTGTAACTGCATTTTAAAGCAGATTGCAGAAATTATTCCCTGCGGTATGAAAGTCAGAATATATGCGGTATGGATGGGCTATTCTTATACTTTGATATCAACATTTAATATAGAATAAAATTCAATTTAAATCTAAAATGTTCGTAAATTTTAAACTAAAATTTCCTATTTTATTAAACTGAATTGATGTTGTTTAATTTCAAACCGAATTCGTTCCAACAGGCTGGAATTAGCCTCCAGTTTGCTGCATGCGTCACACATTAATCTATGCGCGGGATGCTTCCTTCTCGAACTGTCCAGCAAATCCCACATCGCACGCGACACTCGACAGCGTAAAACCCAGCCTGAAAGCCGCTTTGAGTTTGTTGTTGAAAGGATTAAAACCTGCTGGAAAATTTGTGAAAGCCATAAAACTTAATGTCGACGAGATTTATTTTTTATTTGCCATTCTATATTCTTGGAATATTATTTTCTTAATTAATATATAAGCATAATTTAAACGTATCTGGGGGGCTACTCAGGCGCACTTCGGACGAAAATACGGACGTTTCCTACTCAGGAACACTTATGTAATCATTCACGAAATTACGGATTTGACAGCGACGTCACGACGGATAGGCCATACAATGCTTATTTTATGAACATTTGATAGGACTTTTTACGGGCTTATGTGTCAAAATTCACATAAACTATAGAAGTGACGGCCGTATCACGAAACTTCGGATACGCCTGAGTAGCCCCCCTGCAATCAAATATGTTTATTAACGCGTGTAGGCTCGTCTATAAATGCAATAATTCTAAGAACATAAATATATTTTACATATACATCACATATCACAAACAATATTTTTTCCATCTCAGTTTAAATAAAAATGTGTAAATTACAAGAAAAAAATGTTTCTTTAATAAACTGTATTTATTTGTATGTAACATAAAATGACGTCATCACAAAATGTGTTTGGTTACAAACGTTTTTAGAGTTTTTCGTTTTCCACAAAAGTATTTCCATTTTGCTTCATTTCATATATTGGCGACATTTCCGACAGCAACTTTTTCATTTTCCATCCTCATGTTACGCCTATGCTCCCCCTACATCGACAAAGCCGCTATTGTGCGATAAAAATATACCTACAAATGAAAACTTTTTGTTCTCATGACATTACTTTATATTTATACGAACACGCTGACATAAATAATTAATTAAAGTCGTGTTGTACAAAAATATTATTTCTATTTAAATATTGTACCTTTTTAGCGGATTCAAGACAACTGCTATGGAGAAATTTCTACAGACAGCAGTCGTCATTTTTTTGCTGGCTGCTTCCTAACCCTATAAAATTGGGTTACCTCATGGGCATTACTCTTAAAAGTGATGTACCATACAGCAGACTAAACCCTTAACCATCATTCACTTAATTTATTTAATGTAATACTGAATAAAAGTTATTAAATTTAATCTTTTATAAACTGTAACACTACTTTGTTCAGCAACTTTTGGTACCAAGAAATTCCCAATTCAACTTCTAAACTTATCTTTCAAGAGCACCTGTTAAACTTTACGTATTCTCGTTGATACTCTTCAAACTCCAAGAAGTGGCATTTTGCGCAAATGTGTACCTATTCCGAGTACACTCACGGCACGCGCGCGCTACTTCGCACAAAGTTGCTAGATGCTAGTAATTCCTATGCTCTAGATGATAACTTCGTCAGAACTCTGGATTCGAACTATCTGCTAAAGTTAATATATTACATTTATATACGTTTCAATTTATTATAGAAAACTTCGTTCTTTTCACAAACTCACGCCGTCAGATACTACCAGAGCACAAAAAGCTTTTTCCATTGTTTTGTACAATGCTAAACCAATAGTTTGGCGTGTTGTGATTCGTTTAAAATTTAACATAGTATGCTTTATTTTAATTTATATTTCTGCCTACCTTTAAAGTCAGTAACGATTCAAACTCTGTGTAAGTATATAAAATATGACAAATAAATCCTAAAATAATTATTCCATTATATTTTCTAGACGCTATTTTGTTGTGATTATTTTAGATCATCTCCCAAGGCGAGTCAAACTTGTCATATATTTTTTGTTATAAAATAACGTCTTCCTAAATTGTATTCAAGTATTAGTTTGTTGAAAAATTTGCCCCATACTTTAATATTGCGCGTTTAGTACATGACGCACATCATGTGTGTACTTAGTACTCATAAGATAGGCACGCTAACAGTGCCTATGTTTACTAATATTCATACTTTCGGCCGGTACATCAATCTTAATTAATACGGCCGCCTAGGATCCCATTAGAAACTTCTTTAGAGAAGTATTGAAACGCCGCCCTTAAAATCTATATAACATAAAGTTTAAATAAATCTATAGTTTTCTATTTTCGAGTATTTGGAATATTTTGTATCAGTGCCCTAAGTGTTATTGGCACTTCAAGTATTTGTGTAGAGAATTCCAACCCATATAAGAGACCCCGAATAGTAATACAATAGCTCGTACCGCAAGTAACCGAGGTACTTTACAATATACAGTAATATGATATTACCTATAGACATTCCTAATAAAACTATTTGCATTTTTCAACGAGCTTCCACATTGCTTGTTTTTATTTCTCATTGATTTGTTTATATTAGACTTTAAACTTAAAGAATCTGTCACAGAAGATGCTGTCTCGGTGCGGTCAAAAAACCTAAATTTGTGCTTCAAATTTATTTTTATTAAATCTATTGTAATTTTCGTGAGAATGTACAATACGTGTGTTCAATACAATTTGCGCTCCATTAACTGGATCGCAGACATTTGTGAGAAAATAATTTATCATGAATACGACAAACTCTATATTTTTACGTCGTACATTTTCATCAAATATAGACTTTTTTGCGTAGGTACCTATGTCAAGTTAAGAAATAGGAGGAAGAGCGCTCCAGACCACTCAAGCGGGTCTCATTATTCGGAAGCACGGACCCTTTGTATGTCGAAAATAAGGTTCTTTAGCGAAACTCACACATAATGTGTACGTAAAAAATTGAACATCAAAATAATGATCCACTCTTGGTGCAGAGTACGCATTCCAATATGATTGTCATCTCAGTTAAATTGATCAATACAAATGAAATTTAAATAAAAAAGAGACGCATCCATTAACAATACGTAATATGCCAACTTCCAAAAGAATGCGTGTTTTAATTTTATAAATATAAGTTATTTCTTAAGAGTACGCGTCTTCGCAAATATGTACGTGGAACAGTTGAAACTAGTATAAGCGACAATGTAGTTACGCGTGTGTCTAAAGGACGTCTAGAGAATTGTGATGAGGCAAAACAATAGCGACACGACAGGCTACAACTCTGAACAAGGAAGTACTGCCACGAGTTACTAAATCATTCCGACTGTGTAGGAAATCACTCAAGTGTCTGCTATCATGTGAAATGGGTTAGAAATATGCTCATGTTGTTGTGAAAACTCACAATAGTGTTTGCGAACATTTTTCGCTCAAAGCGGTTTCGAGTGCGAATTTCAATTTGTATAATAACATGATGTGGATTCTGTGTGGGACGATTGATATTTGATCTGGCACCACTGTTTGTGTTTCTAGTATAGTATATTTCTAAATAATTCTTTTTGTGTTCAAAATAATGATTAATTTGAATACCTATTTTATTATTTTTCAAACAAAACAAATGCGACTGAAAAAGGAACTATCCACAATCTATAGTCATAGTTCAGTCCCCATTATCAACTTTATAAAAGCTCAAACCAAAACAACAGCGTTTAAGTACTTGGCTAGTGCGCACCCATTTCTATTTAAACGACTGAGACTAGATCCTCTCACAAAGGATGCACAGACTCCTAGAAATCCTATCTCATCCTAACTAGAATGCAGTTTAATCAGCTTCATTCTTTCCTCTGTTATCTACTCCTTTCTGTTAGCCTAAAACTCTCTGTAGATTACGTAGACTTTAGACATTGGCCAGTTTTATTTCCAAGTTTAAACAGTATAAAGGAAAACAATTATTTTGTTACCAGCAAACATTTAAATTATACAGCCGTATTGTGTGTGATCACATTCATTTATAAACAAAAAAAAAACTGTTTTACTGATAATTAAATTTGTGACAGGTAAAACTAATAATCAAAATGTGCACCATCAGTATTATGTATCGTTTCCCGTAACTATGTATTAACGCTTAAATTGTGATCTATACAAAAGCCTACAATTTTCATATTATGTATGGCACGTGACAGATATCAAATTGTACCACTTATCCATTCGTAAAGGACGGGCGTGAGTAGCTGTGTATCTATGTAGGTATACATATATTTTTAAATACGCATATAGAAGTCTAAAATATCGAGATTCTAGAATATATTGATCATTATGAGTCTTATTTTATGTTATTATAACTTATAATAGGAACGAAATAGACGTAACATAAAATTTCAACTATAAATTTTTATACTCATTTTGTTACACTTCTCTAAAGAATGAGTTAACGAATTTATCACCATATACACATATATATTACCGATAAGATCTAAAGTTAAGCAGAGTTTTTGGTTTAAAAAAGAATCTTTATAATTACAGCGATATACGAGTAAATCCCCAAAATTTGTCTAGTTAGAATTTAATTACTACCCTGCGAAGAGTCACAAAATAATAATTATCTTAACCAAAATTCTCAAGTTCTCAAGTAAGAATGTTTTATTTGGCACAAACAAATATGATCATATAAATTTTATAACCGCACAGTTCAGAGCAAGCCTGTGTGAGTGCTTACATTTCTAATTTTAATGTTCAGCCCAAATTTATGACGAAAACATGTGTTACCATATAGAGAAATCGAGCAATAAATGTTGTATTTGAAATATTATAATTATGTAAAATTTTCAACCTCCAATTTTCGGAGATATACAAGTTATAATATTAATTAGCTTGTAAACATTAACAATTAATTACTTATTTGTATTATTAATTACACTAGTCTTATTATCAGTCTGGCGACTATCACTTTCAAGCGTAACACCCACGAAGCCACTTTTTGGGGATCTACGAAGCAGTCAAGCTTGAGAGGAGTGTGCCCTGTCAATTCAATAACATAAACGATAATTGCATATATTTAGTAGTAGCTATTATCTCCGTTCATGGACTGCAATCTAGTTTAACATTATGTGTGTAGTCACATAGCAGTTTTACTATAAAAAAATAGCACAAGTTCTACATAACTAATACAAAATAAATTAAAAGATAGAGATGTACTTACTCCCTGAGTTAAAGTTGTTATTAAAATGTAATGGGATCTGTATTGTAAAGAAACGATTGGGTCTGCGAAAAATTTTTTATGCGTATTTTCGTCCAACACTAGTAAATAAAAGCATAAAATATCAGTTATAACAGAAATGCTAATCTAAAAATAAGTATACAATCTCATTCGTAAGAATAGTCCAAGATGTTTCGACAAAGACATTCGCTCATGTGTATGTTATTTGATATCACTTTACATAAACGTATCCATGACTCGGAGATAGAACCGCCTTGGGACATCTTCTAGAAGACTTAGCCACACAAGACATAATAATATAATATACTTTAGTATTCTCTATAAAATGTAGGCACTTATACATACTTTTGCCTTCATTCCTGAACGGGATAAGAAGAGCTATTATACTATTAATATCAAATCAATAACGGACATGTATCCAGTAGTAATACGTAATAAATACGTATACATATAATGGCCTGAACCCATACTAGTCCTAGTCCTGTGGGTATCAGGACTAGGACAACACAGACATACAACACCCAGTCCAGACCGAGAATCGAAGCTGAAACCACTACCAGACTGAGGCGTTCGACGCTAGTTACTGCGTATTTAATTATCATTAAATATGCATTTAAAAGCAAAATTAAAGAAGCATCATCTACGTAAACATTAACCAACTTTATAAGAAATAAATGAAGCTATCAAAAACTCCATTACTGTAAAGCCGTTTGGAACATCCTATAAAATCGGTCACAAAACTCACAAATCATTATAGGCAGTAAAATTATTTACACGCATATAACGTTAGATATTACCATTTGAACTGGACCGTGTTTATCGCTCATCCAGCACATCGCTAAATTATGGCACAATACTGAAATACTGGCAAATAATTTATGCATTCACAACAAAACTCCCAATCGGGGCCACGTAATATAATTACTATGACATTGTGTTTATTAGCGCTTTACGGGAGCAACCCCTGATCGACATTAATTGATTGATTAATTTAACGCATAAATGAACATATTCATCTTTAAAAATAGCACTAGTATTTCAAAATATTATCAGGGTTTCGTACAATTTATTCTTAACGCAACTGTTAGTTGACACTTTATAGACGCTTCATGATAGAAAATGCCGAAACTATTTCAACACAAAATATACTGCATAAAATCATTGGCGCTAGTGTGAATTTTAAATCGCAACTATTTCGTAAATATTTTTATATAGTTTTTTATATAGAGCGTTTTTAGTACTGTACAACACCGAAAAGTTATCATTGATCGCGTTTTCAATGCTAAAATCAAAATAAAACTAGGGGCACCAGATAAAGGCGTAGATACGCTACGTAAAATGTAATAATGACATATGCACGTCTTATGCAAATGGCACGATTACTTAGAATTCGATACATTTGGTTTTTGAGTAATTTGATTTTAATTATTAAAACTATTAGTTTTTTCAATACCAATATTACACTGATATTATATTATATTGATACCAAATTTAAAGAAAATTAAACAGGATTCTCGATTGCGCGCGCTGTACTCGTGAAGTCATTTATAATTGTTAACGAATTAGGGATGTGTTGTGCACATATTGTAAAACACGTGTTTTAATGAATAATGTATTATCAGAGTTTCCCATAGTATGGTCAGCATAATAAAATATAACAAAACCATAAATGCAAACGAAAATCCGATGTGAAAAGTGTTGAGTGCAAATGAACCAATTTAAAATTTATATGCCTTAAATTATTCGCTTTGTGGCTTCGTTTGGTAAATTACATAAATGTTTATTAGTGTTAAATGAGATGAAAATAGAAAATGTTTTCGGGCTCGCTGAAAGTGTTGATTTCTAAACGATAAAGTAAAAAGTTTAACGTCTACAAATATATAAATTTTCCTTTGTACTTAATATATTTCTATTTACTAAATTAACTTATAAAATAACCTATCAGTGCAAAGCTGAGTAGCCACAATTCTATTTTACATAAACTTCAATTCGCTCAAAATTTGCCCCCATAGCAATCTGTTCCGTGATTCGTTGAGTCATGCAAAACCTCAGGATTGGCACAATTTTACTTTATCATAGATTATAATGTAATATTGATTTAATAAAAAGTTTAATTGATAGTAATACAAAGACGAATAATGATAATTTATTATAAGTGAATACAAAATAAGTAAATATTTTTAAAATTTCTACACTTATACATATAATACTTTTATTATTGAACTGTATTCTCTGGCATTATCGTAAAAGTACCGTCAGCAGAAAACTATTGGTCCGGTTCTATTACTTTCCTAATACCTAAGTGGACCAAATAGTTTATTACAGAAAATTGAATCATTTTCTGTAATGGCATCGTATACGATATTACTAAGATATTGATTTGTTTAATCTGTAGAAATGTGTTTATAAGCGTAATGCACGACGATTGTGTTAACATATAGAAACTTTAATTACATGATATAGTTGTTAGTTGATCGATCGCAATGTATCAATGAAGTGGTAAACCGCATTGACAGTGCCATCTTAATCAGTATGTCTACAACAGACGCGTAGTGCGGGAACATGTTTTAATTGATTAAGATCTTAATTGATTCAATAGTTAAAATGTTTAATAAATGTTTTAATTTATCAGGTTAGTACCACAAATCTATTATTTATGTATCCGCAAGCTTAGTTAGATAATTTTGTAAATACTTACCTCAGACTATTTCAGTAATCCAATTTATTATTGTTATCGGAATCCGCCCTGAAGCAGGAATCCTGTCAAATTACCTAAAAGCAACCCGTGGTTAAAGGACGAAACAAATTTGTCAATTGCAAAGATCCTTTGTTTTCTAGTAACAATATTGCGATTCAATTAATTGGCTCTAATATTTTACTGGTACCGTTTTATTGTTAACCAAAAGTTGTAGTGTACTTTGTTTTATAACGTTATAAACTTGAAGGCAGAAAGCGAGCTCGTTTGTTGAGAAGAATTCCGGGTTCGACTCTCAGTCAAAACAAATATTTATAATTATTTATTAAAATATTATAAAGAGTGTCTGTATAAGGTTATTTTTACATATTTCAAGTCTAGGTATTATGTTATATGTATGTAGTCCTCTTAACCTGATATGCATAATACAGGAATCCTAGAACGGGACATTGTATGTATAATTTGCATACGCGTTTATTAGTATTACATTGTAGGTATGTCAGCAGAGTTCAGCAGAATATAAAACACGCGAAAACAGCGAGAATTTCATTAACAACATTCAGCAATTTTTAGGGAAATAAACAGAGCATAAATAGTGTTGTCTTAGGTTATTCGCAAACATAATTTAAATTGGATTTTTGAGGCTTACTATCGCATTCACTTCTATCATTTTAATTTAACATTTCAAACTGCAACAATTCTAAACTAATTAAATAAAAAATAATGATGTTGTAAATATACAAGTATAATATAAAATAAATAGGTATATCTATGTACGTTATGTTTATTTATAAATTTTATCTCAATTAAGTGAATTTATGTAATTCTTTTTGAGTAATTAAATGTCTTAAACCTTAAAAAATGTTATAGTAATTGTTCGATAAGGTGGGCGAGGTATCTATAAAACACGCATTAATTCTTTAGCACTCTTTCCGGCTCCAAATAATGATACGCTCGCGACTTGGCTATCGTGATGGGTTTTCTATTAAAATCTTTTACAGAACACAACATTATTTTACTTAAAAGTGTGCAAACTTATGACATAAACACGCCTACGCAATTTGACTTTTCACAAGTTACACAATAAAATGAGAATAAACCTTTATTTTTTATTTTATGTTTCTTGTTTCAAACTTAAGTGTTTATGAACTCCGAACTTTTACATTTTAGACTTTACCTCCTTTTATTCCGAAACGAAAATTTCAAAAATACATTTCTTGTTTGTTTTTTTTTATTACTATATATTTTATTCAAAAAAAATTTCTTGAACATTCTAAATATACACATAAATAATCAATTAAATAAAAATAAAACAAATTAAGATTTAATCAATTGCGGACTTCATGCGGCTTACAATTTCTACAAAGCTGTAGTCAGAATAAAATAATCAAAATAAACGCGGTGTTTTGCGGCTTAATAAAAGTATTTTAATTTAGTAAGTTTTTTTAAAGAATTTAGTAAGATGTTGTTCGGAAATAAATTTAGTTCCATTTGTTTGTTTAATAGGAGAAAATTAATTAAAAACATAGACCAATTGAAAAAATAAAATCTCTTATAGTATCCAATTTGAACACACGCATATCGAAAACGGTTGATACTTTTTCGTTGTATATCCGAAAAACATAAAAAGAACTTGTAAATCGATGACCGAATTGGCCGTGGTCCAGCCCGCACACTCTTACCAATACAGAGCATTACAAAAATCTGTTGTAACGCCATTTGGCACCAGGGATGACCGGGGAAAGTCGCATACCCATGATATTTAAATTTTATTTATGTTGTTTTCCTCTGAACTTATTTCATTTATACACTTATTTTATTTTTGTTTTAGATTTTGAAAAAAGCAAGATCACTGAATTATTTCGTTTACCTTCAAGAACCGTTTATAGATTCATACTTTACTGACTCAGCGTACCGATTATTATTTGTAACACAAGCGCTTACGTAGGAGATTTCCAATAACTCCCTGTATATTGGAAGTGGCTTCAGATGTTTGCCAGTCGTTTGTGGAAGATATTCAAAACCGTTTTGTATGCCAGACTAGAGTCATACATCGTGCTAGTATGAAATACTCAAAGTTGTAAAGGCCGATGTTAACGATTTAATAAACGAGAAACCGTAGACAATGTTCCGTTCAAATGTGTAACGGGGCAGAATGGATCGTTTTCAGTGCAGCCTTTGTCATATTACCACAGCCCATATCTCTCTCTGACATGTTTCTCTTCTACACATTACGTAAAGCCCCCAGCTTGCTATTTGTTCAAGAATCAGAACTCATTGACAAGAAAAAATTCATTTTATAAAAATGTTTACCAATTTATATTTCCATTGTGTTTAAAGTACGTTTGTGTTATGATCTATTTATGAAACTGAAAATGTCAGTAAATGCGAGGCCGTTAACGAACGTCCCTCTTTCGGACAAAAGTATAAAGCATTCAGTGTTTCTACTGACAAATCCACACGCTCATTAACGGCTCGTCTTTTGATAAAAGAAAAACCATAATTGCTATAAATAAAAATGTTTTGCACAAAAAAAATCTTTAGTGTTTTAGCTTAAAAAATTCCATATATAATTCCACATATGTTTAATTAAATCTGGTAGCTCTATCGTAAGATAAACCTCTTACAATGAGTGCAAGATGTCGTTCATTTGTAAACAGCAGTTCTGCGGCATGGGAGCGACTTAGTTCAGCATGCCCGGAGCATGCACCGAATCGTTAATTATTCACCGTCCCCGACACCTGGACGTGCTTTAGCCAATAAAACAGTGACAATTGTTTTTCCTGCTTTACGACGTCGTATTTTGGATTTCATTAGTCCTTTACAAACAACTTTTAATCCCATTCTGGGAAATAAAATTGCTAAATTAAATTTCCATCAAGCACAAACACAATTTAACGTTTATTAAAAAGTCCTCAGAATAAAGTTTTAAAATCGCATTTTTCATATATTAACGTTATTAATATTTAATTTTTATTCTATGTTTTATTAGCTGTGGAATTTGGCAAATGACGCGTTACGTAAGTACAGGGAAATTGTTATAAGTTATGCAATTTTTTTACACGTCATTAGCTTCAGGCCTCGCGACAGGAAATTCAGTACTCAGCGTTCGCTCCTTGCAGCGTCTGCGGAAGCTATAAAAGTTTTTATAGATCTCATATATACATATACTCATATAAATTAAGACCCACTATCTGCTGTAGTGAACAATTTGATATAAGAATTAGACACAAATTACTGCGAATACTGCTTTTGATACAATTTCGGTATTTAGCAAATAACAAACGTACTTATCAAACAAAATGCACTCCAATGGTGATTATATAATAATATTAAAGACGTTTATATTATTTGACTACTGGACAATCATTATCACCCAGTCTCAACGACATAACAATGTCATAACAATAATAAGAAGAATATTCCACATGGGTGCATAGTTACAATGGTCGAGTAATAATTCTAGAAGACATGAATAAAATAAAATTTAGAGCTGAGGTCAGTTTTAGTTTTTTCCCGTCGTAAATGTAACAATATTGTGTTGGTATATTACGAGCTCGTAAAAACTTCTAAATGACAGCTAAGTATCCGAAAGCCGACTTTTACACTGACAATAATTCTATTAAGCTTATTTCCAAACTGTTCTTTCGAGCCAAAACGTTTACTTCACTATGTAACAACAAAGTTTCACAAAAACTAGATAATTGGTTATTTTAAATTTGGAATACTGTAACTTTTTACTTATCTGATAATTTATTGTAATTTATAACTAAAATAAGTATTATCAATAAGAAATAATTGATTTCTAAAAGATATAAACCATTTTATTATATCTCCCATATATTTTATGGAACACGTTAGTTAGACAAACACTAACCCATTGATCTATGGATTGACGACACAGTAGCGACGGGTTTATCCCCCATTCTATGATACAAATAATCCTATGTACAGATTTTATTATGAATACGGAGTTAGATAAGCGACTACAAATTTCTATTATAATAATATTTCCCTTAGTATTTCCTTATATTTTCCTTCTGGCATATTTTTCTCGGAAACCAACTATTCCACTATCTCTGTTGCACCTTCCGTCTCCGCACATTCACTTTTAAACTTTTTGTCATTGTTAAGGTCCACTGTTGCTGACTATTTTAAAAAAATAAATCGGTTTTGAAATTAGATCACATTCGCTACATTTTCTTCAGCAGCATCCGCCTGTATCTCGCGGTTCTGTATCACAGTCACCTATTTTTGGAATTCACTTCCGATCAACGTCGGATTTATGTTGTATTCACGGAAGAGATATATATACAAAACTACGACTACCAAACCACGTCGAGATAGGTCAAGAATTAATGTCAATCAGTCAGTTAGTAAGTGGTAACTGAGCTTTTTTATAATGTGGCAACTAGAACTTATGCATAACAGATGCCCCCAAATGCCATCAATGTAATTAATTAATTAACGTAATTTTAGTAAAAAAGTACATCTTCCAAAAATTGTGAAAGATTAAAAAGAGCGCCTTCATTTAAGACCGCATTGAATGACCTTTGATTATCGCTCGGGTAAATCTTTATGTAATTTTTCAAGTTATTTACACCACCCAAATAAGTACTCATTTTTTTCTTTTCATACATATAATAAAGATGATTAATGAATATTTTGGGTCGTACAGAATGACATATGACATTTACATGACATTTTTATGGAGATTCATCACCACAATATGTGTATCATATTTTCTAAACACAAAAGAATTGTCACTGAAAAAAACCTTGTTCAAAAACAATTTGTTCAGACAAATATCTCGCTGATTCATATTTATTTTAATATGAGCGTAATTTATCGAACACTATGCGCACTTGTAACACATTTCCAAAAATTTTATATCATTTGAGAAAAACAATCATATGTAAGCCAAATATGAAATTCATACAAAACAAAGAAAAGAAACAAAACAAACCGCTGAGCAAATTCAAAGGATAAAGCAGAAACAATAATACCTGAACCATTCTGGTGATATAATTCTCGAATTGTATTGAAGACTGGCAACGTACTTATTCTTGAATCAATTACGATTTCGAATAAAATAAAATAAAAAAGAAAAACAAGTGACTATTTGTAAAATAAATTTTTAGTTCAAATTTATTTATTTATTTATTTATTTATTTAATTAGGTCTGGCAACAGACACTTACACTTTCAAACTTAAGATTAAAATAAAAAAAAAACACAAATAACTTTTTATATGTAAGGCCTAGCAGCGCCAGACACGACGTGCATATAGGTTCAAGTGCTAAACCACTAGTCATATGTGAAATTCACTCCTCACTGCATTTTAACTTTTTAATAGTGGGCATAGTGCAATCAAACAGATCCAAAGTCGTGCTGTACCGATTGTAGGTTTCTGACATACGGTGTAACGGGGCGTGGCTGCCCACTCTTGTGCGGCACGGTTTGGGATATAGCAGCTGATATGTCGAGGGCCTGCTGTTTACCCTCGGGACTCTTATGTTAATTCGTTCTAAGAGTTCAGGGCAATCTAGAGTGCCCCGAACTAATTTGAAAAGAAGGCAGAGATCGGAAATAGATCTTCTGTGGTGTAGATTTTCAATTTTGAAGTGATTTAGGCGATCATCATATTAAGGAAACATCAAACATAGAATCCTAAAAGTAATTTCATTTTTATCTTATTTTGGTTTTTACCCAATAAATTAATGTAATATAAAAATGGTGATTAATATTATTTCGGACCCAATTAGAATTCGTTTCAACCAAGAATAAAGCATCAGATCGTAATAGAAACTCATGGTCAGCATTGCTTATAGAAAGTCATTCAATCAATCTGGACAAAGGATATAGGAGCATACAGTTGAGGTCTGCTTCTTCCTCGTTAATCTTAATCCCCAATCTCGTGCAGATTATTCAGCCTTAGGGAATAATGTATATGATACATCAATAAATAACTATTACAGCAACAATTGCACAATAACTTTGAAATCTATTATGCGCATTCTATATTGGCACAGATGTCTTAGATTTTGTTATGACAATAATGTTTCTGTATTAAATCTTTTAAATATTTCTTTTACAATCATGGGTGTAGCCAGCCATGGGCTCAGGGTGGGGCACTAGTCTAAAATAATATGTAACTAGCAAACTATACCCGCGGTCTTACCCCGGTTAATTTTTTTTTGTGTCGGCTGACGACTGTCGAGTGTGAATTTTCTTACGGATATTAAGCATTGCAATTAGTACCTAGATAATTAAGTTTTTTAGGCTTGATTAGGTACCTTACAGGTCAGAGCCAGGGTAGGGCAAGCCACCGTGGCTACGCCCATGTTTACAATGCCAAAAAAGTATGGAGGTCATAGTAGCTAAAGAAATTTTCCCGCATGCATTTCGGAAAAAATCATACAGGATATATACTTCCAGTCAATACCAAAACAGCAAACCGTTCATCAGATTGGGATTAAACTTTGACAAGATGTACTGCACACACCAGGGATGGTTTCTGAATTATAAAACTAGAAGTTTAATTTTTGAAAAATCAATATATAATTCATGATGTCAATTGTTAATAAAATCTAAGCTAATAAAATCGACACATTAACATTTTTCTAATTTGAACTGAATCATTCCGAGGTAGATAAAAGCTTATCAACAATCGTCAAATACAGTTTTTCATAGCATTCCAATATAAAAAATACAAATTTAAATAATTTCTTACATCGCCACGTATACCGAGTAGGTACCTACTCGCTAGTTTAGCTAAAGCTTTATAAATTTGAAATTACTTGAAAACTTCGAATAGTATTTTCTGTATCTAATAGTAGAAGTTTTGTGTGGAATCTTTTGGCAGCCCTATTAAACCACTTCGTGAGTTTCAATAAAGAAGAGCTGGCTGCTCGACAGCAATTTAATCAGCTTTGTTCTTTCTAAATAAGCTACATTATTCGCTGTACGGTTAACGGGCGCGCTATTACGTTCCCTTTACTACGAGCTTTGTGTTGTTTCATTAAATATGTTGTAAGGTACATTCCATTCGTCTCGCTGTTTTTCAGCGATGCACGATGTGGTTTTTAAATTAATTCCTGTCTGTGTTCTGATGTGTTTCTTTGTTTACTTTTTATTCTAGTCAGATATTATATGTTTTTATGCCTTACACTATCTCATTTTTTATACACGATCTTTTGCTGGTTATATTATAATACTTTTTCTTATTACTTTGTTACACGCCACTAGGTAGCGTTATCTAATTGCAACCCAGACTAATATTTTTATTAATATTATGTGATGTTTAATTCGTATCAAAATACGAGAAAAATGATATATTGGAAATGGTGCGACGTTTATTGGAAAAGCAATCAAATAAAAGTCGATAGATGAACCCGGCACGTAGTATCCGCACTAAGGTTCGTTAAGAACTCACTGCAGTTGCATCGCACGCCCGAATCACCGGATGCCATGAATATTAGGAAGCATTCGAACAGCACCTGTACGAACAACTTGCCAACTTCCAAAGTTTACTTTAAGTATTAGGAATTTCCGACAGCCGAACGTGGTGACGTGATTTCCTCAATTCTATTATGTCTAGCGTAAACTAATATTAATACATATAGGCAATATATGTATAACTTTTTAAACATTAACAATATGATACTAAAATATGTAAATAAAATGTTTGATGGGCGGAGTATAGAAGAGAAAGAGGTGTTAGATAGACTAAAAGCGTAATAATACTGAAATACAAGTTACTACAATTAGGAATTATCTTGTCTTTGAAATAAGATAATTATAAAACTAGTCTAATTAAAACTATGCAGTAAATCCTTTGAGTTAACCGAAAACTTCTGGCAACGTGACCCGTGTACAATCAAGCAAATTCATTCATGGCCCACCTTATTCCTAAATTTATTTGGGATAAAAGTACCTACATCTAAGTCGGAATTCGCGTGAGAAATGGCAAAAGACACTAATAAACCAGATGTAGCGTAATTACCATAAACCTTAAAGACTTATTTATTAAAAAAGATTTATTATTATTTGAATATTATCAAATAAATGGCCTAAATATTCAACATGATGAATCTCAACTATCGCCCCCGAAATACTAATCTAATCTAAAGTGCAGATGCATTATTTACACTTAGGGTCTATGCCAGGAATCATTAACGATATACTAGTAGTAAATACTTTAATTTTTATTAATAAGCAATGTTTATAAAATATCGGCTTGTTTGACTGTACGCATTATTTAGAAAGATTTTCTTTTCCGAGTGAAATTGGACA
The DNA here is from genome assembly GCA_028551675.1 of Tineola bisselliella. Taxonomy (NCBI): domain Eukaryota; kingdom Metazoa; phylum Arthropoda; class Insecta; order Lepidoptera; family Tineidae; genus Tineola; species Tineola bisselliella. The sequence continues at coordinate 55,554 of JAPWLS010000321.1, forward strand.
ACTTCAGCAGACCCTAATTTCCCACAGTCCTTGCACGTATTAGGTCGGAATTACTCGAGAGTAAGCTTTACAAATAATATATGATAGTATTACTCAAAGAAAACGACTACAAAACATACTTGGGAAACTCTATCGGAAGTTTTGCTGCGAAATCCTTTCTTAATGCTCTCTCCAATCACATCTTCTCGTTCACTTAATCTTCTTTTAATACTATATATTTATTTTTTCAATGCCTGTGTCTAAGACGCTGTACGATCCAAAGACACGTAATGGATACATTAGAGTTCTCAATTCTCTTTCATCGTTTATTACCACATACGGAATGTGGGAGATTCCTAATGCACATGTCATAGTAAATGCATTGGTAGATGCGATTGCGACTGCAGAATATTCGACATATTTACATCAGTGAATATTAGTTATCACTATCTGCACTTACTGTGCCAGATTTTTTACATATTGAATGGATGGTTTATTAACCTGTCATTTTACATGTTCATGCTATAAATTCAACATATAATTTAACACTCTTTTTATAAAATAACTAATTCCGGGTGTTTTTTTTGTAACTGATTCTGATGAAATTATATCATGATGTGATTGTAGCTTTTTTATAAATATAAGCATAATGCAAGAATAATAAACCATGCCTATAAAAACGTATAAAAATTTTAATTGCCTCTAAAACCGAGACTAAACTATTTTCCAAGTAAAAATATGCCAGGAACGTCAAACCCCTATTAAAATCGATTCGTTGATGCTGAACTTTTTAATAAAACCATACCAGACCCTTTGCTTTCGAGAAAAAAATAGATGCACATGCAATCAAGCATTCCCCGCGTTCGATTAGCTTTCAAGAACGAAAAGCACATCCGCCCGGCTGGTTCAGCATAAACTAATTGACTCTCCCTCCAATCTATTGAAGCGTAAATACAAATAAAGAAATGAAAAATCTAACGTGGTTCTGAAGAACATTTGGCGGGTATGCTTGTAACCTGTGTTTCTTTGAGTGTTAATTTATATATTATTTATATTAAATTATTTTTCAGTAACGTTAGTAATTTCCGTTAGTATAATGCATTTACCTCTGCGGGAAATTTATATGATGCTCACATAGGGAAATTGTTTACATTGATACATAAGAATATATTGCCGATTGCACATTTGGCAAACAATAATGTGTTACAAAACAAATGTACATTGTATACGGTAAACTCCCGCATGCGGATTAATGCCTAAATTAAGAACCAATAAGCTAAAATTTTTAAATGTGATAATAATGGTTGTTCCTGCCTTAAGGCTTTATTTGGTACCGGCTGTTATACGGAAAACCCAATATTCATGAACTCATATTCCACGAATTTTCACATTATTGTCGTGCCGAACGAAACCTCAATTCAAAATGAATATAAATTATTCAACGGAGTAAAATATTCAATATAAATTGTTAACAAATGTTAGTTAATTTTATTCATTTTTTACATATGAAGATATACATATAGGTATCATAGAAAATATATATTATAGTCGAAAAAACACGTCAAACCTAAGCTATAGATATTTTCAAATAAAAAGGGATTTAAATAAAATTAAAAACAATAACAAATATGTCATTATTATTAGGATCAAAATTATGACCAGAATATACAGAACATACAAATATTTTATATTAAAGAAGTTTATATGAAGCTCACGTAAAAACCCATTAATTCCTAAAAAAATCAAACCAAAAAATCATAAGCTATCTAAAAACTGTAAAGATAAAGTAAGGTTAAAAAATATACGGGTCGACGCAGCCACCCCGTCAACAGTATCAATAAATCATGGACTAACCCCCCTTTGCCCGTATAACCCCCCATAGCCTGATGGCCGACGAAAATTCGCAAAAACAGCCGAAATCTGTCGAGACCCACCCTTGTAATCGCTAGATAATGGGCGCGGATTGAAAAATCATCCCTGTATATATTAAGGGTCGCGCAGATACAATATATTTCTTTTTTCATATGTCGAAAGAATTTGCTTTTTATAATAACATTAAATACATATATATCTATATTATTTATTACCCATATACTAACATATTATAATAGAAATAAAACAGAAAAATAAAATACAATTTGAATTGCTATATCTGTACAATGTGAATCCAAATGTACTAGAATACTCAATTCCATGCATTTTTATCATTTTGGGAAAATTCCTCTAAACATCCAAGATGCATCATTAGGAGTCTCTTCAACCCTATGTTATTTAGGCTTGATTTAGCACCAAAAATACAATAACCAGGTAAAACATAGAATTCTACCGCAATTCGAACCTACCTCCAAACAAATGTTATAAATTCTAATAACCGTAAAGGAACACAATATTACAAAATTAATATTGCAAAAGAATTCCTAATATTAAACATTATGCAAAATGGTAACAAAATACGTAGGTTGAACCGACATTATCGATAGAATGCCAGCCTTTGGAGTCGTGTGTCTAAGGTACATTTGAGATAAGTGCACACAGGTCAGCAGGCATAGCACGGTTGCACATATATGAACCCAAACTAACTATGGGTATACGTATGGATGTAGGTACCTGAAATATTTCAATAATTTTTATAATACCTTATAAATGCTTTTTTTTAAATTAGTAATCAATGTATTAATTTAATTTATTAGCGGGTTTATTATTGAAAAATAATTATTTTCATTTATTTTTATCATAATATAATACAATAAGGAACTTGAATTTTAATCGAAATATAAATTCACTTGAAATCTAATTCGTCCATTCGTTATTTATTAATTAAATTAGTATAATATTAAATGTCATGCCACATATGCACATGATTTATGGAACTAACAGTAGCACATAACACATACCATAGGCGTGGATACTGGCATAAACTCTCACACATTACAACACGCACGCAAGTTGTACGTCACACGTTGCACGCGTTATATGTGATCTCATCATTAATCAAATACAAAAGTAAACAGTAAATTCCTTATATTATTATCATAGTTCCCGAGACCATGCTAAATGTGCAGGTAAGCACAGCCGTCGTGGTCAGCCGGCAGGATCATCTGTCAGGCTTCGTGCAGACAGCTCTCAAATTGAGGCTCACCCGACTCTAATACAGAGCTTATGTCCTAGGGTCATATGATAGAAGGTAGATTCCAGAATATTCTCAAGCATATGTTTATTATATTTTGTATATTTATAGGAAAAAATAGCAACACAACTTTTAGTCTGAATAAATAAATTTAGATAAATTATACATAGGTATAGTTGTATAAAATTCATATATTAGAAAAGTTAAATAAATATGATTTCTTTTCACACGGTTACTGATATACAAGTATTAGGAGCATGTCGTTATAGACGCAACAAATTTGATAGCATTTATTTATTGTGACACAGAATAAATAAATTGTTATATTGTATTTTAAATATTATTTAATTGATAATGAAATATACACAACTATTATGAATATTTTAATGATATGTGAGCGCGCTTACACAGGTTACTTAAGAAATGGTCATAATAAATCACCTAATATTTTGATCACCCGATATCAGTATCAGTACGGATACCCAAAATGACAACAATCACGCGGCAGTAAAAAGTTACTACGAGTAGAAGCTTTAAGAAACATATAAATAATGCGTACCTATAAATTATATTTCTGATAATTACATAACAGACTGTATAAGAAGATAATGTAATGTAGTTTTCTCTAATATCGTCAATGAAAAAGGCAAACTCACAAACCGCTACCTTTTTCGTTATAGAATTTGTGTGAAATAAATGTGTACTCGTTTCACTTAAAGATAATTGAATAAAAAAAGTAAAGTTACGCTTTTTAAATATTTGATCAGGATTTTGTAAAGCTAAGAATTCTAACTAAATTGCAAACGCAAACTTAGCAACATTGATTAATATGCACAACTGAAAGGTGTAGTATCATGTGTAACAGTAACATGACGTAACGGACCGTAATTAAAGCACAAATTCAATATTAACGTCTAAAATGAAGTAGCATCAGGGCAACCCGGCTGCGTTATGGTGCGGTACGCCTTCTATAAAGCTTGTTTACATATTGGATTTAATTTACATAAATAGTCAAATACGCGGCCAGGCCCAAAGTAAACCATTCTAAATTCGATGGGCGGAAAGTTGTATCTCTGCAAACATGGACATTTGGAGTAGCGAATGCGACCTGAATTAATATTTGACCGCCTTGTTTGTTTGCAGCTTGAAGTTGTGCCTTCATTTGGCGTCTGTACGACCGCTATCACTGCTCCCAAATTTTCTATGAACTCTAATTTAACAAATTAGTTACGTTGGTTAATTAATTTTATACACACCCGAGAGCACGTCCCTGGGAATTATAACATTAAACCCTGTTTGACAAAAATGTCAAGGTCAAATGACAAAGGGATTTAAATTATTCAATCACGAAAAGGGATGAAGCCTGAAACAACTTTAGGGTTGAGATTTTACTTTGACAAAAGTCTTGACGTTTCTTTTCTACGTCTACAGAATAAACCTATTCATATAAAAAGACACTTAAATTTTCAATAAACCGTTCATAATTTATTTGATACTTTGTGAATATTATATAAGACGTCGTTTTTATGTGTAAAGGTTAAAAGGTTTAAAAAGAGCTCTCTTTATTTAGATTTATACGAAAATAAAATATTATGTTTTCTGTTTATACATACATATATATATAATATTAAATATAGACCGACAAGACTGGCTGTTACTATAAATAAAATCGCTCTCATAAACAAAGAAATGTGTCTTAATATTTTTTTTTCTTTTAAGTTATGTACAATTTCAAGGTGTAATTGATGATGCAGGAAAATTCTAAAGTGGAACAACCCCAACATTAAATATTTCATTTTAGAGAACTTTTTATTACAGTCACCGAACGTGCTCGCGATAAACGGTATAAACGTGACTAGAGAGTCTTGCTTAGATCGCCGTTCCCTACCTACTACACTATTCCAGAACCTCTCCATACGATTGCATACTAAGCTCGTTATGTTACTGGATTTGTTTTATAAACAATATTTAATTTAAGCTTTTAAAATTTCAAAACAAATGAAATAAATATTTAACTCTACATAAAATATGTCTATCTTAATCGATAATAAGGACGGAATTATTTTAAACAATTGGAAAAGTAAAAACAACAATATAACAGAACGAACAAACTAAATCTTCATTTGCCGCATAAATAAATCCGTCTGAATTAATTGAATTATTATGAAATCTGGAAAATAGAAGCCTTTAGTCTGCAAAGTTCGTAGCGATGCCTGCAAACATTTAAAGAGCGAACGGAGAATTTTGAGGTCTCCTGAACTTCGCTAATCGGATTCCACAAATTGACATCGCAATAATTTGCAATATCTACTCGTATACAAAAAAAGCCTCAGAAGTTATGAATTAGAGATTTTATTACGTCTCGATTTTATTGCCTTATCAAATTTAAAATTGTAATGTAATTTTATTGATTAATTATGTATGTATATGTATGTATTTATCACACAATTTTGTTGAAATTTTGTTTTATATGTTTTTCTTGTATAATATTTATATACAAAAAATAACTCTAAAGTATTTGTATTAATTTTCTATAGCTATAGGCAGTGCTTAGAGGTCGATGATTGAGGGGCGAACAGTCAATAAATCATTGTGTCGTTTCGGTTAAGCGACATCAACAACGCTCGTTAGCCGCGCCTCCTTGGAACCGCCAACCGATAGATAACACACAAAAACAGCAAAAACGTGACAAAGAAAATCACTGTGACCACACTACTTACTGAACGATAAGAGAGCAATTCTCTAATATTTAAATTTTATGGAATAAAGAAATATACAGAAGTATACAGAAGTTATTTTCAAAATTATTCTGGAAAAAATATTACATACTATTGAACGGGCACACAATAGCTTACAATAGTGATGTGTCACACGTTTGAAATTTTATCAAAAAAATTACAGCCGTTCATTATTACCTATATAGGTACATAATATCTACTAAAAATACTAAATTAATTTTATGTTTCAAAATTATAATTTTATATCGTATTATACTATTAACAATAAAGTACAACAATTGGTTTCTTTAAACGTAGCATTACTAACATATAATAACTCACAATATTTGTTTATGTAATTTAAAATAAAACAAATTTTTAAAAGGTATATTTTAAGATTTTGAAGGAAGAGGAAAATAAATAGCCCATCGTAAATGGAGATAAAGCGAGAACAAATACTTACCCATCCCTGTCCACAACAAATCGTTTGAAAGCTCCTTCCTGCAATCTAATAGATTGTATCTAATGATACAAAATATTTTACTCGAACGTTACAAAAGTGGTCATTTTTCATTTTTGCACGCAACTAGAAATTTTAACCTTTTCTTTATATACCTATATGTATGACCTAAGCTAGTATCATAGGTTGGTTTTGACCGAGATATTTTGGGAGATTCAAATGTGGAGTTATTGATTGTGAGTCCACGTCTACACGAGTCACCAACTGAACTAACGGCGTTATCAATTACTTTAAAAACCCAGTCAATTATAGAAGTAGTAAAATATTCACCACAATGGTAAAAGCATTATGATATAAAACTTTTATCGATATTTCAATGTTTCTAAACTTCTATCGTAAGGCAACACTTCGCTGCGCTTTTCCACACTTAGAGCGGCCTGAACCCCCTCAAAACTTGGAGAAATTTCAACTTCACATCTATTTATCATTTCTTGTCGTATAATAGCTTTTAGTTCATTGAAATATTAAAAATATTAATACATAAATTAACTTAACATCAACTTCACTTGTTTTCAGAGATGAGACTACAATTTACTTTATTTCCCATTTACTTCTTTATTAGATCATGTAACACGGCATAAAGGCCAATATGCCGATTTTTACATTGAAGCATTTTTGGTTCCACTTGTCACTGGTAGGTTCGCATTCGATTGGCTCCATACAAAACAAACGCTTTGGTAATTTATGAAATAATTAAAATATGACTCTATTTTTATTTTATATTTTATTATGACTTGTATAGATCAGTTTTAAGTAATAGAAATATTTTATGTATATACAAGTAAATATTAATAATAAATATCAGTAAATGATTCAAAATAAGGGATTGGAACGATTATTAATCGATTACAAATATTATATAATCATAATTTAGTCCTTCCCTTTAACTTACCTTAACGCAGACGAGTATAAAATAGATTGTCCAATGTATCATATATAACGTCATCCAGTATTAAGAGCTTCGTTTAGAATCTCACACAATACCAATTTATACCTTTGTTTTGTGAAGCGCTATCTGGAGCACGCTAGAGAGAGAGGTCGGTTCGCTCATTTAAACCCACCTATATAAATAGCAAAAAAAGGCTGCCATATTCTTTTCTCTGACTTTTTTGACACTCGCCTCAAATTACGATTAAATATAGTTTAGCTAAAAGATTTTTTCATTTATCAATGATTTTATATTCCGGAATTGTTGAATATGCATGTTTGTCGTCTAATCCATATCGAATAATAATTATAAAATAATGACAATAAAAAATAGTAAATATTATAAATCGTTTTCGTGAAATTCTCACAAAACGTTAACGGCGCATTTCGGAATCAAGATATCATCCTCGCACCCCCCTTCCCTAGAGATTTAAGATGGCTCGGCGTCCCGTTGCTCTCGCAAAATATCCGAAATAGCCATCAAATTGCTCGGAGCCGTTTCCGTCATTTCGTGCGCGTCATTTCCTCTGGTATTCCTTGCATTCGACTTTCACCTAGAATCGGCACTAGCCGCTCATCAAATGATTCCGCTTCAGAGATTCTTTCTCGAGGGGTCACTTACTTTTCACTCCTCATTAGTTGACTTCTAGTTTCTTTCAACTTTTATAAATTATGGAACCGTTTACGTAAATTCATTTCAACTTTAACAATATCTGTGCAAAAATATGTATGATTCTTTGATATAAGTTCATTAGAAAAAAGATCTTAAAAATTGCAATAAAACAAAATTAAAACACGTCCGTGTATAACTTAACAGGTTACTGCCTCTTTTATTTTTTATTCTCTAAATTTGTATAACAACCCATCAAAGCCACAATCTCTCATTAATTGTTGGATAAACCATTTGATTTCCAACTAAAATTTACATAGACCTAATAAAACATAGATAATATTTTCCGCGATATGTTTCCGGATCATTGCGCGACAGCAAATAAGTTTCCATCAAACTAAATTTGTTCTATCACATAAAATAACAGTCGACCCGAGCAAGTTTGAATTGTTTCACATAAAATTGATTTCGTCCCTATCTGAACGACATAAATTTCACGGCACGCAACATATTTCAGCTAGCTCATCGCGACAGAAACCATCCGGGACCGCCTGTTTTCACGGAAAACATGACCAGCAGATGAGCTACATAAATATAGCTATTTTTTCATACATGAATGATCTGAAAAAGTTTACACTGATATGAACGTTACGACTTCATAGGTTTCAGTTGCAGCCTTTTGTTCGATGACTGTGATATTAGTAACCTATATCTATAAAATAGGTAAATACTTTATAAATAACCGCGCGATGCAAGAATAATAATCATGTTGATGTTTTACTAAAATAAGCAGAGTAAATTTTGCAGAGAACTGTACAACAATTATCCGAGTGTATTAATATCAAGCACCAGAAAACTTTAATCTCAGGGACTACCAATATGATTTGAAAAGTTGCTCTAATTTATATTATTATATATATTATTTTAATGACATATTTCAAAGGTTTCGTAATCATTTTTAATTATGAAATAATATGTATAATAAAATCTTAAAAGTAACTAAATTTCCTACACATAAACCCAATTTTCAAGTACCATTACATGTCAATCATTCACCAGCATAATATTCCATGGCGTAACATGAAGATCTTGACGTTTAGAAATTTAGACAGCCCGAAAGGCAACGGGGAGGGTGAACGGGGTCTAAGCGGTGTCCGTCAGATGATCCGATCGCAGCCGGGGCTGGCTGATTGATGAAGCCGATTAGTGATGGGTAACCTACCTCTGAATAATTGTCGACATTTTTTGTGCAAAACCTTCCAACCGTAATAGAACTTTTACAAAGATAAATCTATAAGAATGATGCTCGATAAATTAATTTTCAATAAATCTTTGGATTTTAATCTACATAAATTATTTTAAAACTCTTCTATAATTACAAAAGAAAACAAAAGCGAATAGAATAGTCGATAAAAATAGTATAATATTTACAGCAAAATCTATTGTTTAAATATTCCTTTAAAATTGCAACTCACGTCTGCTACCTTCGTTTAAGAGTTGAAATAATTTCTGCTTCACGCTTTATTTATTTTTCATAATGGAACATGAAATGGCATTTCTGTTTCGCTGTTGTATCTTCGGTAAATGGAACAAAAACATTTTACGTATGTTCGTTGGGGAAATTTTATTAATTATTATTTTCGGACACAATGTTAGCTTTGATATGATACCCTTTTTCTGTCAGTCGTATTAGACAGGCATAAAGAAAATATGCAATCACTTTTATTGTTTATTTTTGATATTGAAAACAACTGGAATCTGATATTTAACTACTTAAAGTTATTTTTTTTATTTTATTTTACTAGTTATAATAAAAATTGATAGCGACAAATAGAGCGCATATATGGCGCATTTAACGTTAGTTACCGCTTGCGGGATGCGGGAAGCTTTAAAACGCAAGCCAAGCTCGCTCGCATTTGACAAACAAATATTGATAAAAGAGAATCGTGCAAGCAGATTTTTAGTTGCTAAAATAGGGTACTAAATAGACATACTTATACAAATCATATACAACGAGGACTCCCAACGGATTAACGCTTGAGTTATGACCAAATATAAGCCATTAAATAGCATAAACCTCTCGTAAAACTTGAATTGATAAAAGTATAACTTCAAATTGTATTATCTAGTTACTAAAGACCTATAGATAGATCTATATGTCTTTAGAAAACTATAAACTAGCACTTCCTGCACTATCACTAGTAGTAAGTCGATAATAAATTGCCTAGTAAGTTGCGCTGAACTACACCAACTACCAATATAGACTACTAACTTCACAGATATGCAACTTCATTTATTTTCATTATTTGTTTGCACTTCCTACTATTATAATATATACGAGTAAATAGGTATTTATATTAAATACAGATGTAACAAGATAGACAAGTTAAAGACCTTATACAAAGGTTTAATATAAAAAAGTAATTCGAAATGTGATGCTCTGATATCTTGAGGTGACTGGTACCTTTCGTTTTGCCATGGGTTTACTTGAAAGAGATGGTACTTCTTCAGGACGCATAGTAATAGCTGTCTACATTTATATTTTTAAAGTAAAAGGTTGTCTATGCCAGGGCGGGCAGACCTACTTCCGTCGGAAGTGCCGCGTCTTTGCTCGCGCCTTCACCATCCGGACAGTAGCGTGACCTATGAAGTTGTAAAACGAATTATATAAAACAAAACTTGATTTTATTTATGTTACTAAATAACTCTTATGTTTATTCTTTACTATTTACAAAATAATGATTACCACTTTTATAGTTAATTGACCCGACAATAAACAAAATGCTATCAAAATAATGTATAGAATATATCAGGTATAGAATCTGATATTTAAAGAAATTGTGATAAATGTAAGTGATATTGAACAGGATGTTTGAAAAAAGCTCCATCATTTTCCCTGTGTCCTGCCGAAGACACATCTGATTGATGACAGTTAACGACAAGCCTACAACACAACAACATTGTTTGGTAAATTACCAAACTGTCGATCCATTAGGAAACGCCAATAGCACTAATAATATTAGACATTACATGGACACAAGTGAATGTCACATAAAAAATTACAAATAAACTTATCAAATGTCATAAATCATCAAAAAACAAAACATTGTGCTCAGGTAGAAAATGAGGTAATGCAATTTATGTTAATAGCAATATTAGGGAGGCGTAAATTTTATTACATTATAAATAAAAGAAAATGTCAAACACAAGTCACATTAATTTTATTTTGGAAACAATTCCAGTTATAGGCGTCATAACGAACAGCCTGTGAACCTTTCATTAAATGAATAATATTTCGACTGCCATTTCATTTTTTCATTATTACCATTAATGAAATTTTTGTCATTTGATATACGATGGAAAATGAACGTTGATTCTTTCATAATATGAACGACCACATATTTTTATGCAAAACCATAGTAGTCTTTTTTTAAATGTTATATTCTGATTTTCTTTCTTTTTTTTTTGCGTTATATCAAGTTGCCAGTATCAAGGTATTGAAATTTTATGCATAACACAAAACGGTTAAAACGATTTTCAATGAAGTCGAAATTAACTTCTCTAATACGGTGCTATCAGTTGTAACGGAGTTTTGTACAAGAATGAGGACTTACTCTTCTATTTTGAATAATTTGTTTACACTTATGCACGTTCGCCAGTAGTCAATGAGTATCCAGTTATTACATGTTACACTCGAAGAAACAAAACATATCCGCCAAAAATCCTTTGCGATATTTTATAATCAGAATCAATGTACACGGTGAAGTGACACTTACTTACTAAGCTTCTTATTGTTAAGTAGGGAGACCCAAAAAACTTGGAAACCTTCTACTTTTCTTTATCATGCCAGGGACAGGCGTTACTTTTCCCAGAAAAGTACTTTTGTAATCATTCGCATCCCCACGTACACTTCTAAGTAAGGTGTCTTGTTTACGCATATATACTAGTTACCTATATGGTATCACGAAACGTCGACTTATAAATTAAGACACTAAATGGGCACAAAATTAGCTAAATTGTATTACTCACTCTAAGAGACATCAAAGTATACAAACATTATATTTCATTATATATGTACTGTTATTTTTATTTATTTGTAACAATGGACTAGTAAGTATACTTACACATATATACATATATGTATATATGATGTGGACCATGCCATATGTTTTACGTGTGTTTTACTTAGTATTCGTTCTAAGCTGCACTAGAGAGTAGTACAAACCATTTAAACATTGTTTATTCACATAGTAACAACAACTTAATTCAGGTAAAAACATTATATACCATAAGTTATAACACATGGCTCACCTAGCAGAGACTCACCCACCAAAAACCCAAAAAACTCAGACGTATAAGATATACGATAATTTATGTAAAGTTCTGCCTAAATAATATTTAAATACATGTTTATATCGGAATTCTATAATAATGTTTTGGACTGTTTTTACTTAATCTACAATTATTTATTTAAACATTTCATTCAATCCGTTAGTAATTTTAGTATTATTGTAATTTAAAATGACCGATAACAGAAGTTAATACAAATAATTGTCATTGGATACACCTTAAATAACAGGACGGATGATTGTTCTGAAAATTGCATAATACATGGGTGATATATTTGTAATAAGTCAATGGCAATGCAAGCAAACAAAAAAATATATAACTAGCACTGCTTACTTTAAAACGCTACATCCGTGATTTGAAATAGCAGTTGTATAACAAGACACGTGTCAACTTGACCCTTTTGAAATTTAAACCATTTGAAATAATCAGTATTAACAAGAGTTATTAGTTGCAACTAAGCTTAAAATAAAAGCTTAATATAGATTTTAAATTCAATTGGATTGTATGAAATTTGAGAAGTTGAGTTTCAGTATTTCAAATAACTAATTAGAACAGCCATTGTCAAAGTGTGTTCCGCGCAAAAAATACTTACCAAAGGGAGATTATAAGGTTACATCTAAATATTCCAACTAAATATTACATTGCAATATGATTATTCATGAGTACGTATAAATTAGTTTTTTATAATTATATTAAGGCTTTTTCCTTCGCCAAAAAAGTTGGAGAACCGTTGAATTAGGATATAAAGCCGTTAATTATTTAACAAAATTGTAAACGCCATTTTGGATTTAAATAATAGCGTCAATATAAATAAATAAAGTTCAACATATTTAACATAGAACGACCTTTTTTCAAACAATTATAAAACTGGCGTTAGCTTAACACCTGGATTAAACCAGAATCGAATTACCGGCCCATAATCTTCCTTATTGAGAGACTTAAACACTATTATAAAGTTTGAAGACAAGACGTAGACAAGTTTAAACTTTCAATTGTTATTTGCAATTTTTAAGTCTCCTTAAGTTATATGCAGAGAACATGGGATTCAAAAACTGAGGCGCAGTTAAGTATTTCTTAAGTCAAAAGTTTGTCTCCTCCTAGTGAAGTTATAATGCACCTTTAGTCGAAGTTTGGAAAATGTGAAGACATTTTCATAACCTTAAAGCTTATTGGAATTCGTCCTCTGCAATATTATTATTATATACCAAGTTATACTTGATAACTTTCTATATTGTCTCGGAGCGATTGGCTATTGTACTTAGAACTTGGACTTCACTACTCTGCTTTCAAAAATAAAATTAACTAAGTACCTAATCTAGTAAAAAATATGAAATTAAAAAAAATGCCGTCATACAGAAAAATACGAACTATAAATAAAATCTGAAATTAAAAATAACTCCCACTATCCCGGCATATTCTTTTGACTCTCAAAATTCAATTCTTATGAAGAATAACATTTTCAAGCGCTAATCTAATGATTTAATAAATAAAAACTTTAAAATTGTAATATTTTGATACTCGATTATTGATCCTGGCGATGATGACGGCATGGGCACGAGGTGGTACCGATCTAGTTGGCTAATCGATTGTGACACCAGAGCGGCAATGCGCCACCGCGAGTGGATTCGGAACTACAATATTCGTGATAGCATCATGGAGCTCAGCGCAAACACGCGCACTCCCACTATATCAGCGCATTTACTTTTCACATTACATTACGCAAATATTCTGATTTATATTAAGTCAATGCAATTGGAGTATGCGGAGTACCCAGAGCAGCTATAGCATATAAATTACTTCGGCTATGTTCGAACAATATTGTATTTTCGAGAATCCATGCGAAGATGATCGATAGCCGGAGACACAGGTATGACGAGCATAGCAGATAGTCATCAATCAACAGCGTCCTTCACTAACAGGACCCTGACTCTCGGGGTTATTTGGAACGACATTATACAAAATTATTGAAAAAACAACTGCTTTTTTAACAAGCAAAAGAGTAAAAAGCAAATTACATAATTTTTTAAAGAGTTTTATTGATATTATTACATTATTCAGCAAAGAAAATTCTAGCATAATGAATATATAATCCAACAGACACAATTAAATTGAATTGAAAAGTTAATTTACTGTATCCAACGTTACGTAATCACGATCACGGCATTTCAAGTAATTATTTTCAAATTTCCTGTTCTCCTTTATTCATATTTTTATTAAATAACTGATTTTAATTTCATAATACCGAAAAATGGGCAAAATATAGTCGTAGTTGCTAAAACCTTCTTTTCATTTGCTTGTCTCAAAGTTTCATTTGTTTTTAATTTATTATTGACTTTTTTCCTTTTTTTAAGTCTTCGTTTCTTTGCACGGGTGTTGGATTTTGTGGAATTATTTTGTATAGTAGGTCTTACTTTATTCTGAATTGTAATATTTGCAACATGTCTTCTATAGTTACTATATGTATCTATACTGTTCCAAAAGTGTCTGTAACCATCTTCATCAATAAAAATTCTTTCATTTAAGTTGGTGAATCTCCTCAGTGAAGTAGAAAAATTATATTTAGCAGCTTCGTGAATTTTAGGATTGAATATCTTGTAGGTGTCGCCGTTAAAAATGGCTGAACCGATTTCTTGGAGATCAATATGTGGAACAAGTTGTGGCCAACAACCCTGAAAATAAATTATATTGTCTATACTATTGTCTAGGTTATTCGTGGATACTATTAGCTAAGTTTTAACGAGACCAAGAAGCCGCAATAGATTTTTAATTTAGTTAAAATACTATATAGCATATTATCTTTACACAAATGTAACACTGAAAATCTCACCTTAAAATTTAGGAAACCAAAAATCATTATTCCACACAACATTTTAATAGTACATAAAGAGAAATAAAAATAATGTTAATATTAATTGGCGTAACACGAAATCAATTTTCCTTGTTTATTACGTAACTATACTTTATTCAAATAACATTGTCTATAATATAAAACTACAAATCGTAACTTAAACAAATAATACTGAAATACTAAACTAACTTTAAGTTAAGTATATTGATATCACTCTGTGCATTTACACATAACAATGACAATATCTAATTTACCAAGTTGGGAATTTATAAACAAAAAATTAATAACTCCGTGTACAAATTAAATCCGTGTTAATCTGAATTAAAAAATAAAATGAAATAAAAATATTTAAAAAAATTATTTACAATTATCGTAAATTTATTGTTAAACCAATTGTGTAGTTGGTCAAAAATACTACTTTGTTATACAACAATGTGAGAAGTCCCTATATTTCGTTAGTTTTATCAATTAAGTAAAATACTATAAAATTATTGCTCTTCAAAATTGCTTTAAAAATATTAGAATCTATGAACACTATGTCGCATAACTAAATTCAATTCAGCTAAATCGCCTGATTATTCGACTACGGAACAGATAATCTACTATTTATTTATTTCTATCATGTTTAATACAATGTAAAGAGATCAGCGGAAGTATCCATCTGTTAGTATAAACAAGATGAGCATGCTTGTAACTATCGAACTTTTTTATTTCATAAGTATCCTTTATTTTTCACAATTAGAAAAAGAGCTATTAAAAAAAACCTATACAATCACTAATATAAAATATTGTATACGACGTCGCGAGTCTACTGTTAGTTATTTAACAACATTAATATGCGTAAATAAAGCATTAAAATTTCATCATCAAAGCTGATTTTAATGGTTGTAAACCTTTGTAATAGATAATATAGATGATAGTTATATTTTGTTGTGACGTTAATTAAAGGCGACTGCCAGCTCAAGAAGGCGTCTCACACGAGATCGGAGTGGCAGTCTCTGATACATGCTACCAACCCACTAACTTTAATTACATATAACGTATCTAGACGACAAAACTGAGTCTACTTACAAGAGACTGATTAAATTACACCTTGTATAGATAATCTATTTAGTAATATAATTATGTCTTTGTGGATTTAGTTTAGTTGTGTTTTAATAGATTTTCCTTTTATTTTTTGTACAATATTTGACATTCCTATATATTATATAGACACACACAATGAAGGCTAAATATGTCATCCTGATGTAAAATAAGCATAAAATACCTAAAACAAATAAAAGTTAAAAAATCTTGGTCAATTAAACGGATGCTCGTTTTCTAAGACCATCTAAGTATTGTTTATGCCGACAAAGGTAGTTATAATAGATTGTAAACTATTTTCCACTCCTCGCAGCAGACTTTAGAGGTCCTATTGAAAAATAAATTTATATACATTTTTGAGTACCAGACGTTAGTTTATAATTTTAAGATAACAAAAATTTTCGCAAAACAACATTCGCGATTTTATACCGCGTTTATTTTCATTGTTTTAGTTGTAGCCTGACGTATAGCTATACTCCACCTGATATCAAGCTAGCGTGAGGTCTATGAGTGGAATGGAGATAGCCACCATGAAGAAATGCAGGTCGTCTCCACTATGCCTGCTTGGGAAGAATGAACACCGTTCAGATTGACGATATATTATACTCATATTCCCCTCGTTATCTAAAGGAATTCTAACGTTTCAAAATTTTGCAATCATAGTGTTATTTATAAAGTATTTAATGAAATTTACGATCTACATATTTAGCTTCCCGCCATTTCGCTTGCAATCTTCAATTCAGCAGTTGAAAGTGCAAATGCAAAATGGGTTCGCTGTCACCAACCGACAGATAAATCACTTCTGCGACAATTTATAATGTCTCCAAGATATAGATTCAATTATTACTCTGACATTAATAGCATTTGCAGATTCTCGATATCAATGTAGGTTACTCCACTTCTACCAATTGACATCTGTCCATATTATACTTACATTCAATTATTTTGCATGTGAATAATTTAATTCTTTGAAGCTCTACTGAATAAAATAATTAGATGGAATAATTTAATATACCTATACTTTATAATTTTATAACGTATTTGGATTCTAATTTAAAAGCAGTAAAAATGAAATCATTTAAAACCGTAGGTTTTTATTTATATTTATAATAAATAACATAATTTATTAGTAAATATTTATCTAAGAACTAGTATGTAATCTTTATACGTACTTGTATAGCTCCATCTGTTCAAATTTATAGGAATCATTAAAAAGACAAAGTTCAACTTGAAATAAAATAACTCCCGAATTAGCGCCATCTTGCGTTAAATCCACGTTTATCGTCAGCTCCCAATAGATGTCGCTTATAAAGTACGTTTACTAATATTGTTTTAGGTTATCCTCGAACATTATTTAATAAATTTTAATTATTACTATTTACTATTTCATATGTAACGCAATAGTAAGCCACCAAAAATTGTTAACTAATTAAACATTTATAATTTTTAGTACTAATAAAATCATTCATTAAAAAATACAGTTGACACGTTCGAACACAGACTGGCTCCATTTCAATGATCAAGTTACTTATATTGCAAAGAATTTAATCATTATCATTAAGGTGTAGTTATTACATACAATTGTCATTAATAAGATGATAATCATTTAAGATATTCTTTCCTATCCTATTACATCCTGTGCACATAATTCTTATGACGTAATTTAAAACTATTTTATTGAAAATTAAACCAAAAATATTTTTATTTAAAATAATTTATTATTGTAAAGACAAAAAGTAGTAACAAAATCACTAGAAAAGCAATAATAAATTATATAATTTGTCAAAAAAATTAACGAATAAATTAACAAAAAGCAAAATTCCAACAGTTTAGAGGGAGGCAATAGAAAAGAAATTAAAATTGATATTTGTGTTCATGTTAATTGTAACCAGGAACAACGTTGTTCCACTTTTACGTTTAGCCCTGTGCAGCGGGTTTTTTTTTCACTGCTTATTTCAAAAATTCCTTTGGGTTGACCTTTTGTCCACAGCATACTAAACATCTGGACAGCACATGCACTAATTGCACTATAACTATTTTCAAAAATCAGACGCGGCATAATGATAAATGCATAACACGAAGTCCCTATTGTTCTAGGTAAAAAAAAAACTTTTAAAAACTAACACTTGCTTCACTTGAACCCTCCATAAATCGTTCTCCGATGTCATTCGAAGAAATTGTTGTTAATCACAGTTTTTTATCAGCCTTTTTTTCTTGAGAATTCAAACTGATGTCTAGTTAATTTTTTGCTTTACATATTTAAATACTTAACACATGTTTAAATCTCAGAATTATTATTTCTCAAATATTGTGATTTATTTTTCGAATAATTTTATAGATGACTATGGCAACACAGAAGAAATCCAAGGTAGTTTTCCTGTCGCTTTAAAATTGTGCCAATCATAAATAAATCTTCCTACGACGAGCAATATCAGAAATACCAGAACTAAATTGACAATGTCTACTGTACTTATTGGCATCACATTTTCTGGTCCACAAATATTTCCTAGTGATATTGCGCTTATCTGGAACAAAGTTTTTATAACAAACATGTTAATGTAGTCATTTAAATAAAATCCGTTTTTTATAATCAAAGGTAGACAAGTGAGACCATTCATTAGAAAAACAATTAACGTCTATAAAAAAATGATTTATTTATAACTCCTCGTTTCCACGTCAACAACAACAAAAAACCAATCATATATATATATACTTCTTAGGTCAGCAACAAATGTCTAGGTATTCTCAACACAACACATGCGTGATAAGAATAATTTATGGGTGATATTATATTTTGCATATTGAGTTTCGATTGTGTGTATATCGTATATGACTTTAGACGTGATTACGATAAAAGTATCCTATAAACAAGAATGGGGAATACCCGAAGTAATTAACTTATGCTAAAATTGGAAAACATTCGAGATATCACTTTAATTGCCTCCGCCCCCTCTCGCCCTTCCTCTGCTCAAAATTCTTCGTTTCATTTGCATAAATAAATTTAAAAAGAAAATTAACCAACCTGCGCCAATGAAGTAACAGAATCCTCCGACTTAGAGCATCTAATATCGGACAGATCACGGATGACTCTTTTATATTTTAACAATAATGCTTGAAATCTCGGCGTATAATGGCAGTCGCAGCGCCAAGGATTGTTGCCGAGAAACACATGCATTATATTGTTATTACTTTGAAATGCTTTGTCAAATGCATAAACTGGAATCTGTAAAATAAATTTAATTTTATTATTAAGTCACATAATCAAAATCAAAATGTTCTCTATTCAAAATAATCTGTATTAATGCTCCGTTCACACTTGTCGCCTGTCGGGTCCGGATTTTAATCGGACGTTCCAGTGGCAGAGTATTTTATATGAAGCTATTCACACTCGTCCGACACCGATTTTGTGTCGGCGCCGACAAGAAATGTCGGCTGTATTGCGAGCCCTCTACGGCCGGAAAAAAATCGTGTCCGACCTCGCTCGCCTATGAGTAAGTACGGCACCGTTTACATTTGTCGGATGTCTGAGGCGATAATTCTCTCCCCGCTTCCTCTTTCTCCGCCCACGGCCGCAGATTACGCACACAAGATCGCAGGGCGCAAGCAGATTTGTGTTTTATTTTTAGCTTCAACGGAGTCCAACAGCCGACTAGTGTGAACAGAGGCGCCGACATACGATTAAAATCCGGACCCGACAGGCGACAAGTGTGAATGGAGCATTAGTGTTGTCGTAGGTTATTCGTGAAAATGATTTAACTAATTTAAAAGACTTTTTCAACTTACTATCGTGTTTATTTTTGATTTGATTAGTCTGACGTTTCGAAAGCGATACCGAAAAAAAGTAAGTAACCAGTAGTAGTAAAAAAAGTAAATAGTAAAGTAACCTGTTTTATTAAATTCCCTCTTAAACTAAGTACTCTGAATGATGAAAACCATTCAGAAGCTTCGAGTTCTTTAACACTGGGTATGCTATTGTTATCCAGATACAAATCAGCTATTTTTCTGTATTGAAGGTTTTGTAATATCAATCTTACTGAATTAATCTGAAATAATAAATATGAACAATCTGTAAGCTATATTTGTGGCAATTGGTTACCTTATTCCCTTCGAGTTTCAGTGTAGAAGTGCTTGGAGGTAAATTAGTTGGTGGTGATGATAAATTTCTATTAGAACAATCGACAGTTATTAGAGGTATGATGTCACCGGCGCGATTTGAGACAACATGAGTCATTGCACACGAACATGGGACAGGACACTTTGCGCGTACCATCTGAAAGAAAATTAAATTGAATCACAATCACATAATAGTAGTCAAGTCTAATAATTTAGACATTGGATTAACATTTCTAACCAGTCTTGCTTAAAAATGTGATTTTAAGATGTAGATTAAAATAATCTAAATAAACGTAAATAAGTGCATTAGTTGTGTGCGTACATATCTATTATCATTGTTAGTAGAAAATTCTTTTTTTTTTTTTCAAAACCCTTGGATAAACTATACGTATAATGTATACGTAAGATAAATTTAAAATCTCTCAGAATAACTATAATAACTCACCGTACTGTCTATATGATGCGGATATTAGGCATTACCTTGGAGGTGGTCATTTAAAGTCATTTATTAAAACAATAGCCAAATTGTTTAAAGCAAATAAGAACAATGAAGTCATTTACATATTTATAAGTTTTGAGAAAACACATAGCATAAATTATAGCAAGAAGACCTTTATTCTTATCTAAATTAATATTTTTATTAATAATTCAAGCCATCGTATGTGACCCATGTGAATGATGTCATTACTTAATCAAAAGATATCAAATAGCAATCTTGACTGTTTGCAAAATAACAACTCAAATGAAATAATTTTGTGATGCAACTCTCCCCTTCTCTGACCTAAATATGTATTTTATTATATTATATTAAGTAGCTTTCTTAGAATATTTTACGAGGATGGTATATGTTTGTGTTTAAGAACTAATTAACGTCTTGGATTAAAAATTCTCTAAATCACTACGGAATTAACAGTATTTGACTTTTAAACAGATATAAGTTCGCTCGTATGCTGCGAATACGCTCCAGGTGGATTATGTATTTAGAAGTAAACATTAAATCAAATAGGTTAATAGTAGTTATTTCGTTTTTAATAATTGATTGCGCTTCTTAATTGATTTATATTATTATATGTAATTCTATTTTTTTATTAGCCAGGCATAAAACATATGACATAATTTTATATCGATTACATTATCTGGAGAAGTAGGTACTCTTTCTTAGAGCGATTTATCGACTAATTTTCACTAAATACTTCCCTGTATATGTAAATACAAGTACCTACTTACAAATATATCGTATAATTACTGTGACAAGCGACCTAATTATAAATAAATATCATTACTAATGATGTATCAAGTAATAACTAGTGTATATAAGATAAAAAACCAATTACCAATTAGATAAAACTTCAAAAAGAGAATGAAATTCGCAGACGTATTTTAATTAGTTAAAAGGCCTTTTACGGCATATTATTGCGTTAATTTTGAATATTTTTAATAAGACATTTTTAAAACTCGACAGTAGTCGTTATTGCGAAACGCACAATGAGTGTAAAAAACATCGGATTAAAAGTAATCAAAATAAACTCAATAGTAAATCTTATAATGATTTTTAAATTGAATCACATTTAATCCTCAATAATTGTATTTATATATTTATATATATCAAATATTACGATTACACTTTTTTATTACATAGCATATAAAATATGTATTACTTTTCTCGTTTCTTTTACATTACATCACACGTGTTAGTAGATAGATGTCCATTTAAGGGTAACACGTATTCGTGTTTCAGAATCAGATTTTTAATAGCTGGATATAGTATAATAGTAAGTACATTTGTGTACTGCCGATACAATTTCAACACTATTTCGTATGTAAAAGTTAACATAACACATAACATTTATATCTTATTCGTAATTCATGTATGGATGTACCTTTATAATATCCATCACCCTATGTAACGGTTTTCCACGATAAAGCTGCTGGTGACACATTAATTGTTTGTAATCTGTTATACGTTTTCTCGTAGTCCCATTCTCCCTTTCCATTGCTAACCAATCTAATCCTCCGTCGCTACAATCCCACTTGTTTTCTATAAAAAAATATCCACTTGAAATTCCACCTCTTGCGTGAAGAGTTACGACATCTACTTATGTTTACACTGATATGAACATGTGTAGTGAGTGTCAAGTGTTTAAGTATTTGGAAGATTTAAAAGCAATCAAAATAAATGTAATATATTTCTCTAGTAGGTATAATCGACTATTTAATAATACAAACTATATGTATCGACGTACCACTCAAATAAACATTATTAAGACTGGGTGGATTACGTAATAAACGAGGTCTCATGTGCCTTAACACGTTGTGCCGCAGATCTAATTCATGAAGATTCTGCATCTGTCCTATGACATCTGGAGGCAATTCCCATAATGACAATAAACCGCGAAACAATAGTTTCTGAAAAAAAAAAACACCGTTTAACATCGCTAACTTAAATATTTAATAACCTTATTTTTTTTAGATATCTTTACTAGACATTGTGCGATTATGTTTTAACTAAAACATTACGGGACTTACTCCTCTTATTTATTTTGATTACTCTAATCCTTAGTCTCTAAAGATCAACCACAGTCGTCATGGTTTCGAAACGTTAGAATTAAAATAATCAAATTGAAAGCGATAGGAAACAGTATTCAGTCTTTTAATTTAATTAAATTAATTTGTATGTTTGTGAATGTTCAATTACCTCAATTTTGCTGTTAGACGAAAAATGACCTTTAAAAGTATCCAATCGGGTGCTATTGATAATTTCCAACTGCAAAAGTCGGGGGAAATATTGTTCTAATCTACCCACATTAAGACATTGACCAGGCCATTTTAAAACTGTTAATTGTGTTATTTCATTACTGGAAATACAATCAAAATTAAATTCGATACGAGAGACAAAACGAGAAAATATATTTAAAAAAAGAATTGTGCAAATACCAGTCAATACGTCAATATGTATGGGACTTATTAAATATAGGTATTTAATCTTTAAACATTTAAATAATGGGGCTGATATGTCTTGTCAGATTAAAAATAAATAATAAAAAAAGTTCATTTAAATAGTGCTAACAACTTGCAAAGAAAGAAACTGTTTTTCATCAAATCTCTTAAATAAAACTGATACATACTGAACACCTTTAATCCAATCGCTAGAAAATCCGCTGTCACAGATTAAATGTGTATTTTGTAAATAACATTTCGCCGTCGCACCAAATTCAGCCAATAAGCATGGTCTGTTGTACTCATTAATGTTACGCCTTTTAGGTTGAGAAACAGAAGAAGCCACTACGGCTGTACATATCAATAAATATATTCTTATAACTGGAAACAAATTGTCATATATCTATGGTGACAAATTATTATATGCACGTGATATATTTTATTAATACAAAAATTACGGAACACATAATATAACGGGGGTGTGAAAAAGGGAATGACAAAATAGCCGCTTGAATGTAAGGGGACTTGGGAAAGCCAGTGTACTTGTGATTGTTGAATTTGGACATTCATAATAGCCTAATATATAAGTATTTTACATAGAAGTTATATTCAAACGGATTAGCATTGGGTTCTACTACGCTGGCAACGCTTGTGTGAGTCTTTTTCTGAATGCTACGATCATCACAACAAACTTCATCGTCTCTAGCACCACTTTAACTTTATTTTAAGCTATTCTCTACTACAATTATTTTAATCAAGCAAATTTATTATTTGTTATTAATTATAATAACAAAAAACTTGAATCCAGTCAAACGGATGCTTTGTCTAAGATTTTGATTTATTATTTTTTCCTCTAAAACAAAAACTAAGCATTGTTATAATAACAAAGAACAAAACAAACTAATTAAGAACTCGACACCATAATAATATTTGACCATTAAAATGTAACTGGAGTAGAAAGATGTTATATATCAACCTAACAACGCTGGAACTTTCTTACTCGTGAAGGAATCTTTATGACAGATAAAGATCTTGTTATGGTTAATCGCAAATGTGTTGGTTGCCAACGGACAAAGTTAAACCAATTGAAAGATTAATTATCTTACGTTCGTGACTTTAACGTTGACAAAAGATTGCATGAATGACCTTCCAAAGGAAACCAACTTAACATTGCCCCGCTAAATGGTTATAGGTAACGATTTAAAGAAACTCGATCTGGCTTGCCATAAATAGAATGTTTATTTTTAAATTAAACTTACAAATATAGAAATTCTTATTTGCTCTTTATATAGGTACCTACACATATTTTGCTCTTTTAACTGTTTTTGTTATTGAGGAATATTTTTGTTCTATTAAGATACCGATATATATTCTGAGTTCAGACTTCCAGCTTTGAAGCTATGATTCATTTCATTACTGCGCATACGGGAGGTTCCATACTGATTACAAATGTGTGCGCGCACATTTCGCAGTTCCAATTTGCGCAAGCCAGGAGAACACGTAAATTAACGAGCGAAATAAGTGGTGGAATCGCGTACCCAAATACACATAAAAATAATCGGGATCACACATCATTGGTAAGTATACCGTTTAAATGTCTAAAACATATTAAAAATTAAAATTATACATGTATATATAAATTTGATAATAAATGTTTACATCTAGTGTTGTATCTAGAGGAAATATTCAAATATTATTAATTATATTTTTTTCAACGTAAAGAATATGTTAACGTTATCGCTTACTACGAGATTTATGCTGCTAAAACACTAGTAGTAACTGTGGCGCGTTGCTTGTGTGCGATACAAGGGCGTTGACTCCAGACAAAGAAATCTTGTTCCTTTTAAATGACTTTATAAAAATTCGAAGAACAATAAAGCATTTTAAAAAAACAATAGCTACTGGAACAGATATGAAGCCAACCCACTCAACATTACACCCGTTGACTATTACCATACCCAGTGATTCATTTGAACATTTGGAAACCGAAAATGTAAAAACTATAGTGCTATTAATGGATTCCATTGAAATTATGCTTTTATACCATACTATTTTAATGTAAACAGTCGACTTCGAGTGTTGTTTTTTTTCTATTAGAAAAATCGCTTACTTTTTTGGAGTTACATATACATATAGCACTAAACTTTATTTTGTGGTTCAAGCTATTTCTTTAATTGATAGATCATTCTAGAACTCATACTGGTTACCAAAACTCTGCTAATATATTTTTTTAATTTTTAATATGCCAACTTCACACATATGGCAAGCTCAAAGGTGTTTACAAGCTTTTTTAAACTTGCGTCAGACAATGTTTACTTGACAAGAGCCACGTGGCAAACAAAATAAACAAGTACAGTAAAAGCTCCTTACTCACGCTTCCTTTATTCGCAGGTTCAGCTTACACGGATAAAAAAATGATCACCAGAAATGTTCGTAGTTCGTGGTTCCAAAACTAACAATACGTAATATTATTCACTATTTATCAATCAAATCAAACAACTAGGTATTAAAGTATAAAATAAAAAGATTACTGCGACTAAACCCGCGAATAAGGCGCTTTTACTGTACGAAATGAGTGTGTTCGAATTCATGCAGCTCGCGTTCTCAAACACAAAATTAGTTTTGCGTTTTATTGCTAAGTATACCTACTTTTAAAATATCTGTACCATTGTGTTATAAATAATTCAAAAAATATAAATATTTAAAAAAAACCATACCTACTTAATAATGCTCAATATTTTTTGCATTGAGTGTTATCAATAAAATACCGTTTAAATAGTATGTTTTCCTGAATGAATGACATCATCGTACGCCGCGCCATCTCCCTTGATAAAGTATATACAATATATAATAAAATTTGTAATTATTTTTATAGTACCTAATTACGTGTATCCAGCGCATTTTGAGAAATTAGTGAAAATTATTCGGAATTCAAAAAAAGGAAACCGTTACTTATATATAGGGCATTCCTTTACAAACCGAACACCTTTCCGACAGACACATTTTTGATTTGGTTGAAGCTTTTTTACGGGTTCTATATTTTTGACAAAATCTGTATTTACTGTTTGTAAAAGAATGTCCCATATTCAAAGGATTTTAAGGTTCATAATAAAATTTGTCTTAACAACAATCAACAATACATTCACTCATCAAGAAAGTAAAAGACATTTATATACTGAAATTGTACTATACCTATACGAAGATTGCACCATTAGTAATTCAACTATGCTTTATTCAAACTTAACAATTTTAAAAATAGTATTTATTTTTTGCCCAGAATCTCAGCTTGCAAAATCCATGAATTTAAAGATAAAACAATATTTTTTGTTCAAACCAATAAACCAATAAATTTTGAAAAGCATTTCAGCATTAAGAATACCAAATATCTATATATCTTATCAAATGTCTATAGTATAAAATGACCATACATTTCTTGGGTTCGACATAACCGCTCATAATTACGTAAAGCGATTCATTTGTCACAAGTAAACCTCATGTATTATAATAACACTATTTACAACAAAATACTATTAGCTCTAGGAAACGCTTTGGTCCGGGCATCCGACAAAGCAAAACGATTCATTAAACAACACCTCCTTAATCTAAATTATAATGAGACTAAAACGATCCTAAAATAGCTTATTTCTATTCTAATTGTTGCTCGGTCCCACAAGACAGGCCAAGTCTAGTGTGGGATCCACTAATAAAACATTTCGTAAACACAAAACTATTTAAATAAAATCATTATTATTCTATATTAAAGATACGTTTTGCTTGTAGGTATTTTTTTAATACATGTAGTATTAGTTAAAGTAGTTTTAGTATTAGTAGTTAAAGTATTAAAATAAAATTGCAATATTTAAGTATTTAAAATGCAAAAGTATTAAATTAAAGATACTTTTACACTCTACTTACCTAACATTGTATTTTATTTAAATGTGCCGAAAAAAACTATTTACGCGATCGTCGTTAACGCGAGCAGTGTCGTTATGAAACTAAATATCTCAACTGAAATTTACTGAAAAAGGTTCTATATTTGCGCAAACACTTCTCAGCAACATGCTACATCGTAATATAAACATATTTATTATAATATTTGTAGTTATTTGACAAAAATATTATATGCACTAGTACAATATTTTAGGTGCTAACTTATTTACTATGTTCATTATTACGAGATAAATGATTAAAGCAGGTGATGCACAGAATTATCTAATGGACAACTTAATAACAAGCAATGTGTGGTAAAATTTCATACCAAAAAAAAACAGGATCCATGAGAAATAAATGTTCTTGGACATTCATCGATTATCTAATAAGATGCGAGTACGATACCTACTAAAAGCTCGGAAATAAGACTATACCGGCCAGTGCAGTAAAACGTACAGTAGAAAACTCCATTCTCATAATAAGAAGTTTTTTATTAATATGGTGGTCTTCCTATAGCGTAAAGTTAGTATGAGATTAATCATAATAAACAATTCATAAATAAAAATATCAGGCAACATTCCCATGAACGAAGCCTTTGAGCTATGCCGCCGTGCGCATACCGGTATTCTTTAAAATACAATGTGATTCCTTTGAGAAGTTCCGCTTGCACACGAAATTGCACTTAGATAGCTTTTATTTGTTGTAATCATGCTGCAATATTTTATTATTCTGCCATCAGTTGCGATTTTTTATTCACTGTGTTAGCAGATGTTATGTCTTTATTTTTGTGGTAAAAATACAAAGGAAACTAAACATCAGTTTGTCGATCCTCAATATTTGAGTTTATTACATAGACAGGGTTTTTGATAACCCCAAAACCTAGCAGTGCACTGATTATCCGAACTTAACAAAGATGTTTAGATCAAAAACGTATACTTCAACATGAGGCAGTGGGGCCATATGCTAGGCTAATATTTAAAAAATCTATTATCAGTGAGGTGGATTAATATTACAAAATACCCTATTTTCAACTCCAAATGTTCAAGTGTATCACCCGGCATATACTTACTTATAATTGATTTAAAATATTTAAGAATTCCAACGTCAAGACTTTGCGGAGTAAAATAATAATAAAATTAGTAAGCAACAAAAATTCGAAATTTTTAAAATAATATATTATGTGAATAACCCAAGACATAAATAATAGCATGTTGACTGTTGGCAAATAATCGTAATAACTGTAGCTAATTAAGTTAAAGTATCAGGTTACCACTAGAATCCTATGTATTTTACATCTGTATTTTTAATAATAAAAAATGTGAATATCAAAACATTTCTACTAATGTTTAATTATTTTCCAAATTCTAGGCAATAAAGAAAAAGAAGTAGATATTCTGATGGAGAAAATGAAAGATAAATCAAGATTATTATTAAAACCACCATCATTAGATAATAAAGAAGGTACATCTTAGCAGTTTTTTAAAAACACAAAAAAGTCTAAAAAAAATTTGAAACACGCATAAATAAATTTTAAATGATTAAACCTATTTTTCAGATGAAAATATATTTTTATTGGAATTCACTGACCCAATTACTTCAAAGATTACATTTGAGGAAGACGACAGTGAAAATGAAGATAAAGATGATAAATTAAAAATCGTTGATATTGAACTGGACCAAAGTGACAATAATCATATAAGCTTCGTTGCAAGGCGAATTTCAGATGAAAGAAGATCTGATTGCTTAGAATTTACTTTAAATCAATTAAAGAAAAATGACAACAAGAAAGAGTTACATGCAAAAGTTATGAGTAACAAATGCAATGAACACTTTATTAATATGGAATATAATAATAATACAATTTCTGAAAATATAAGATCTGAGAATACCGACGATGAAGAAAGTGCTAGCGTCATACCATTAATAAAGAGGAACGGTCAAACAGAAACAACTAAACTTAACGTAAAGAAGAGTACTCTTTTTCAATTGTCTACGGAGGAAAACACCAGTTTAAACGATAATAAGATGTCAGATACCAAAAACAAACAAGGCTTACATAAGACTGATCATGACAAAATTTCCTCTAAAAAAATGAAAACCAAAAGTGTGGATGAAAAACCAAATCTTATTAACAAAACAGATAACCTTTTTAAAAATATGCAATATATAGATATTGAAATTGATTTAAATGAAGATAATCATACAAACTTTACAACTAAATTGCAGAATAATGCAAGCAAAATTACAGACGTGAGAAAACATCATGTTGAATCTACTTCGAATCAACTGAAGAAAAATGGTAACAAAGAGGAACTTGATATAAAAATGCTAAATAACGAGCGCATTGAAGAGTGTACCAACATTAAGTATAACAATACAATCTCTGCAGACATAAAGGGTAATAACGACGTTCTGGAAAACGTTGGCATTGGCCAATTAACGAAAAAGAACGATCAAAAAGAACCAACAGAAGCGAACATGAAAAAGAGTAATATTTTTCAGTTGCCATATCATATAAAGCCCACTCAAATAAATGCTGCTGATATGAAACAGACTAAAAATTATTTTAAACAACGAAATATTCGAAAAGACTTGCTAAACGAATTCGTTATTAATATCCATTATGATGTAATCCCTGATAATGTAAAAACGAATACCAACACTGTTGCAACAACAGAGACAAATCAATGTATCCCAAAAATTACGAAATTGGGTATAAAAAATCCTAATGAATCAAAAGACAAAATTAAATTCAATGACACTTCTCAATCATCTATGAAGAAAAATGATGTGAAAAAGGCACTAAACAAAAGTAACAACTTATTTGAAAATACAAAAATCAAGAAAAGAAATGGAGCTGAAAAAGGTAAAAACTATACTGATGATGAATACAGTGCGATACAAAAAATTAAACAAAGATTGTTAAACGATACAAGTTTTTATGAAAAATCAGTTAAAGTATTGGCTAATTTTCAACTGCCTATAAAAGGAAGAGATATTTTGTTTAAGATGAAGAAAAATCCTGCATTTGTAAGTAAAGGTTATGGCAATGATCCTTCTACCAGTGCTTTTGACAATCACGTTAAAACACCTATAGCTGATACTAATCCAAATATTTGTTATAAATCAGTTAAAGAAAATTCTAACATTCATTTGCCTCTAGAAGGAAAAAATATTTTGTACAAATTAAATAAAAATCCAGCAATTGAAAGAAAAAGGCATGAAAATATTCCTTCTACCAGTGCTTTTGACAATCACGTTAAAACACCTATAGTTGATACTAATCCAAATGTTTGTTATAAATCAGTTAAAGAAAATTATAATGTTCAACTGTCTTTAGAAGGAAAAGATATTTTGTACAAAGCGAATAAAAATTCAGCAATTGTAAGAAAAAGACATGACAATAATATTTCTGCTAGAACTTTTAACAATCACATTAAGACACCTACAGTTTATGGTAATCCAAAAATTCGTTATAAGTCAGTTAAAGAAAAGGCTAAGGATTTAAGTAAAGCAAATAAAGATCGAGCAATTGGAAGAAAAATGCATGACAACATTCCTCGTACTAATGTTTTTGACAATTGTGTTGAAGCACCTGGAGATCACATTGACCTAAATATGTGCAATAAATCAGTTATAGAAAACTCTCACTTTCAAGCGTTTTTAGAAGAAAAAGACATATTGAACAAAGCAAATAATGATTCAGCAGTTGGAAGAAAAGGGCATGACAATACTTCTTGTAACAATACTATTGATAATAATGTTGGAACATCTGATGGTGACATTGATCTAAATATGTGTAATAAATCAGTTATAGAAAAGACTAATTTTCAACTACCTTTAGAAGAAGGTATTTTGAACAAAGCAAATAAAGAACCAGCAATTGGAAGTAAAATGCAGGTCAATATTCCATGTAACAATACTACTGATAATTATGCTGAAACACAAAGAGACGATATTAATGCAAATATTCGTAATAAATCAGTTATGGAAAAAAAAGCAAATAAAGATCCAGCAATTGAAAGAAAAATACATGACAATATTCTTTGTACCACTACTTTTAATAGTTGTCTTGAAACACCTACAGGTAATATTAACCCAAATATGTATAATAAATTACTTATAGAAAATACTAACTTTCAATCGCCTTTAAACGGAAATAAAAATAAAGAACCAGCAATTGAAAGAAAAAGATATGACAATAATCCATGTAACAATATTTTTGATAAACATGCTGAAGCACTTAAAGTTGATGTTAATCCAAATTATTCACAAAACAATCATTATCAAAGTCACGTACATAATGTTCCCTTATCTAGTGACACATTACATATGCTCCACAAGCTATCCGAAAATATGTTAATGATATTTTTAGAAGTTCAAAGTTATTCGTCTAAAATAAATGAAGCTCTCAGCTTGCCACACCCCAATAAATTTGAAATTATTAATACAGCTACAACACTCCTGACAGAAACTAAAAAATACTATTTAAAACTTTCCACCATTATAATAATAGCTTACGTCTATCCTTTGAAGGATAATAATGAATTCAAACAATATTTATTTACATTGACCATGACTATGTCAAATTACCACAAATTGTTTAAAGAATTCCCTTCGTCGTTATATTGGATGGTATGGAATGATTTAATTAGTCAGGTTAATTTTTCAAATCCAGTTTTAAATTTACACGATAAATACTTATTGAATTTGCATTTAAAACAACCGTTCACCTTACCTTAGTATTCTTCAGCAACTTTTTCAGCAAATTCACACCAAAATTCAGGCATACGAAATTAATCATGGGAACTTAAATCCCAATCTCCCATATAACTTAAACAATTTTAATTCACCCATAACACTACCACTCTAACATTATAATGAAGGTCCCGTGGTACGAGTACTTCGCTTTAGTCTTTTTTGTATTTTAGTATATTTTTTAGCATGTTTACTATTCTTTTATATACCTACTCATAATTATTTGTGATAGAATATAATGTTTATTAAAATACTGTTTTTGTTTTATAATAATCCTAAAATCACACAATGAAAGTATCAGATATTAAACAATAGTATTTGAATGCCAACTGTAATGAATTTTCAATCGTTTTAATTTAGGATTCTGTTAGGGATAACTATACAAAAAGATAATAGTAAGAAAAAACATATCTTAGGGTAAACAAGACAAAAGCGAAGAAGCCAAGGAATATCTGTAATACATCGACCTTGTCTGTTTTGAATAATTTGAAATTATACTTGTAAAAATAACAATTTTTATAATTTTTTTTTAAATATCATCTTTAAAAATTTAACACAAAAAATCAAAGTGTCAAAACTACTTTGTTCCCTCATTCATTTCCGCAGCTGTATGTATCCATATATGTGGATAGAAGTTTTGTGAATGTATAATAGTAGTAGGTACTACCTATCCACCCGTTCTGAATCCGTCATTTCCATCTAAATTTCTGAGCCTTGCCTACTCATTTTTTGAGTTTTTGGAGATAATACATTTGACAATTATACGCGTAAGAACAAAGGTGCCGACTGGTCCGTTTTAACCAAAACAGTCAAACTGTAATTTAAATTTATGAGTGCGGCGAGTGTTTGAAGAAATAATTGTTCACGTCAACAAAGGTTTCATTAGGAATCACAATTAGAAATAAGACATTTGGTTCTCAGTTTCCAAAAGAACAGCAGCTCTCTCATATATATTCAAAACCAAGTAAATCACTTTTATAGGAAGGCTGATATTAAAGTATATTCCCACTCGAATAACCATTTCGTATAAATTGGCTTGACCCATTCGTAGAAGTAGCAATAGCTGTAAATACTTATGTTATTTTATCTACAATAGTATTGTTTGTGTCTATTCATTTTGAATTTTCTCTTTGTTTATGAATTTTCGAGTGATTCTTTATGTTATATTTTCTGGTTTTTTTTCTATGGATTCTTAATATGTAGTAAATTTGTTACATTTTTAAAAACTACACAACATAACGATCTATCAATTTAGACAAATCACAAAATAAAAGTCTGCCACTCTAAACTGGACACGATCACAATCGTAAAATATTGGGTACCTACTACTATTTAAATGTATTACATGAGTAGGTATATCTTAAATATTAATACACATTGTGACGGAACAATTATTAACATATTATATATGGTATCATTAGATAATCACTTATTATTTAAGTAAAAAATCAAACACTAATTTGTACCTACTTCAATAACAAACAATTGAGGACACAAATTCAATGGGGGCGATGTTTGGATAATTTTGGCTCATAGCTTGTTGTTTTGAATTTCAAACACGACTCTAAATTTTCATTTGTTAGTTGGCTTCTTACTTTACTTTTAATTATATTCAGGCCAGAGAACGCTTGCTCGCATGAATATGTCGATCCGAAGATGGTCAACACTCCAAAAGCCTCCCATCCATCCAAAAAGCCGCATCTGGCTTACGAGCCGCAGATTGCCGACCCCTGATCTAGGGTATCGTCTCTTAAACTTATGAAAGCAGGTAAAGCTCTTAACATTCTTATTGTATTATCTCTAGAGTAGGTAAAGACCTTTTGTAAACCATAGTAAATATAAACAATAGTATAATTAACATGTTTTCATAAATAAAGAAAAGTCAAGAGAAAGGAGGAAAGGTATTATTATTATTTTTTATTTTATTGATAGCCCAGCGTATGACCACACTCCGCCTGATGTTAAGTTAGATTGCAGTCCATGAGCATAGACAACTGTTACCACAGACAGATGTCCGCGCGCAACAGTCGACCCCACTATGACGGCTTGAGACGGATGTGCTCTGTCCAAATTACAGGGCATGCTCCTCTCATTATCCCTGCTACTTCCAAGCTGATCCCGAAACGCGACTAGGTCACTTCACGGGTGTTCCGCTTGAAAGTGGTGGTACTTCCCCAGGACGGCATACTGGGCTAATGCCATCATCAATCTGCCTACCACTCTTTAATTTAATATATATATATATATATATATATATATATATATAGCATTTGGATGTCATAAAGGGTAGTCTCAAAATGTCTCGAATAGTGTATTAAAAAGTAATTTAATGTCTTAACAATCTGCGTGTATTTCAACGCCTGAATTTTCGCGACCGAAATAGTAAACTATCAGTTGAGCGTCTTCTACAAAAGACAAGGCGTTATCCAACAATAAAAATATGACCATTTAGATAAGACCTAAACAAAATTATGTGTTCCAAAAACCATGCCACAATATTTGTACTATATTTACTAATTTATATTTAATTATTTAAACAAGTAATTAGTTCGTTTACCCAATTATCTACTGATATTATTTAAATTGATATATTTTATTTAACCTACGATTCATCATTTTCGACAAAATGCAAAAGCGTGAAGTGCTGTTAAGCACTAAGTAAAAAACAAAACGTCAAAGTTAAAATCAACAAATAGTATTCGCCGGTACGCTGCTCGATGCGGTCGTGACGTCAGGGGGTCTTTGAATGGGAGTTCTTTTCGTAGATCGATCATTTATACGTGTTTATTTAGCCTTTGAAAAGTGAGTGTTAATACGAGTTTAAATTTGTTCCTGTGATGAAGGTTAGATTATTATTATTCATTGAAATATTATTGAATGAGTTTTTGTGAACGGGTTATGAGCTGTGCGCCGCATGTGATTAACCTTTCGGCATTTTTATGTTTTGGCCTCTTTTATTTCAATAATTACATGACATACTATATTTTAATATTGAGTTAGTATACTTAAGTGACATGACGTAATGTAGGCTTGGGCTTTTCTAATTACGATTTTTATCACATTATGGATAACTTTGCTATTCATCATAATTAAATATTTAAATGTATATCATCTCACTTATAGCGAAACCGGAAATCATACTATACCAATCTTATCGCCATATTCCAATGTGAAAACGATACTATATTTTTTAAAGAAATACACTTAAATATATAATAACCCTAAGAACTGTTAACCCTTATGTTAGTAACCAACTTTACCGACGTCTTTTAGCAACCTGGGTACCCACAGACCTGAATATTAGAAATTTTGTTTAATTTATTTTTACATTTTTAATCATTTTTTTCTTGAAATATGAATAGTTAGTGACAATTTAAAATAATAATAATGTATAATTGTGAATGACATCTGAAACCAATTTGGGGCACTCCAATTCTGATCCGCTGTATCGCGCGACGATGGTACTGAAGAGATTCCATAATATTTGCGTTTTTTGAGATTCGACGATAGTAATACTCGAAGTCAACGTAAAAAAGAAGATAAGGCAGCTCTAATTCGTGATGTGTGGACAATGTTGAATTCAAATTTAATTTATATTTTCTGTTTGTTGAGCTCATAGGGTTGCAGAAGCGATTATATCCCCATAAACCGGCCCAGTCGTAAAATCTGTTCCTATCTGTTTTAACGATATTCTATCTCTCTTCCAATTTCCAGGTACAGAAAACCTACCAAATTTCATCTTTGTACATCAAACGGTTTTCGATATTTCGTGATCTACCTTTCGTTTATATCGTTTTTATATATATAGAATTACAAGGTTTTTGCTATTATATTTTACTATTATTATCTATGGTGTAAAATGTAATAATATGTAATAGTTTCGTTGCCTATTATCCACTACGATTTCACGCTAATGATCCTAAGACTTTAGTGTTACGTCCTGTTGACATTATATAAAAGGTGTTAACACGTGCGTTGTGTCTATGTTATTTTTATTTTTTAAGTGGTGAAAATGTAGAGAAGGTTAGACGTCGGAAATTAAAAACGACTCACATTTGGTAATTGTAATTTACTTTGGGTAGTATTGATTGCCTTGAATCTCGAAGACAATAAAAATTAGGATCAGTATATTGCCATAGTGGTGTCACGGCTCCTTCTAATTTATGGGTTACATGTGGATACGGTTGGTTCAATACACAATGGCAAGATCAAACAAAGGTTTCTTTAAAAATCAAGAATCATGTTTCACTTGGTTCTGCAACTTTAAACCAAACTAAGACGCCGAATGTAATTACTCATTCTTATTTATGTTATTAAGGAATGAATTGCAGACCAGTTTGCTTGGCGTGTTTATTTATTTGAGTAAATGCCTAAAATACGTGTTTGTATAATATGTTACTTTATGGAATCTATTACTTTAGACAACACTTATCGTTGTTAACTTATATTTTGGTAATTGATTTCAACAATTAATTTCCTGTGTATGAATTCGCCCATTCGTTAATATGTAAAATATTTATTATTTTCTTTTCTCATAATTACTTAACATTACGTAATTAGTTCCCAACAGTATACATTTTTGATGCTGAGTTTTAGTAAGAGGTCGTGGATAAATGAAAGTCCGAGTCATGAATAATTATATATTATTAAGACTAAATGAATGTAGGATGATGCACTCGCGCGGCGACTTGTGCAGCCCGCGCTTATGTCCCGTTTACGACTATCGTGTACGTGCGGGTGCGATGCACCGAGTCGTAGCATGTGACACGCGCCACCGGGTACACACGTCACCAGTTGTTCGCTACAAATCTCCCTCCTTAAAAAAAAACTAAACGTTCCCGAAAAAAAATTAATAAGAAAATAGCATGAAGTGAATTCTATGAAGCAACTAAGTTAAATACTATAGGTTGGGGTGTCGTAGCTGTCGACGTCATCACCTACTGATTAATCAGAAGAAAATCTGCAAATCGCACTGGTTTATTGTGCGACCTGACCTAGATATCACGGGTGCATTGCACTTTTGCACGTGTAGAGAAGTTGCCTTATTTTTAATGCTTACACTAGTGTTAGTATTACATGAATCAGACTTATTGCTAACATTAGTGTTGTTCCTTAAACTATCTTCCTGCGTATCGCTACATTCTAGCGTATATGCCGGTTTTAAACGGTCGATTGAAATCGAGACTCGTTTGTCGTGCATCTGTACAATGTAATATTTATCTTTCCGCTCTACGACGCTGTATGGGCCTTCCAGCAGTTTCGATTTCATCCGACTTATTGTTTCTCTTAACTGAGTGACTAATTCCTCCTCCTCGCAATGACGTTTACTACCCATGTCGAGGAAGTCACCGGGCTAGCGGAGTGTGTAACCAAAGGTTAACTCAGCGGCACTTACGTTTGTATCACAGCGCGGCATAGCTCTTAAACCTAACAAGACGGTAGGCAATTCATCTACCCAAGAGTTTCTCTGTAACCTAGCCATTAATGCTGCCTTCAAAGTGCAATGCTAACGCTCTATAGCGCCATTGCATTGCAGGTGATAAGCAGTAGTCCTGCTCTTATCAACTCCTAAATGTTTCATTAATTGCTTAAAAACGTTGCTCTCAAATTGTCTGCCCCGGTCGCTTAAGAGGACATCCGTAACGTACTATCCAGGTTTCGTATAACGCTTTGGCTACTGTTGGAGCGCATATATCCTTGAGTGATGCATGTGTTGGCCCAATAACCTATGTCTTTTAACATACCTGGCCAAAAATATTTGCTAATTACTAATTTACGAGAAGCGCGAATACCTGGATGACTAATATTATGTATAATATTAAATGCTAATTTTCTAAATTTCAAAGGAAAATAAACTCTAGCTGTATTTGTACTCATTTCGCAAACTATGGTGTTAGCATTATTGTATTGCACAATATTTTTTAATATATAGTGCTGCTCTCACTAAAACTCAGCAAATTGATTGCCGATCTACTTTATATCTTCATTATTACGCAGACGTAGTCGTGGGCAACTGCTAGTATATCATATGCTTAACTTAACACATGTGTTTCAATATTTATATCTGTAAATAATTTACTATGCATTGTGAATTTGA
Organism: Tineola bisselliella; assembly: GCA_028551675.1. Classification (NCBI taxonomy): domain Eukaryota; kingdom Metazoa; phylum Arthropoda; class Insecta; order Lepidoptera; family Tineidae; genus Tineola; species Tineola bisselliella. The sequence goes on from JAPWLS010000321.1 coordinate 93,550, forward strand.
CATTTGACCTTGATGGAGATGGATGTTAAGGTACAAAGAGGGAGAAAGAAGCGCATGTTCATTCATTTCGTCCTGTTAAGGTCCTATTGTCGGGTGTACAGGAAGCAGAGCCAAAGAGTGTTGAGGTTTAAATATTATTTATTTAGACGTTATGCTATGTTGACTGTATGTGAGCTGACTGACTTGTCACTCGAGGAGCGTGTTTATATATAACTCGAGTAGTAGTGTAGTGTCTCAGCACATTCTGTGCGTGGTCCAGATACGTGCTGTTACATAGCGTTTCAGCACGTTCTGTCCTTGGGCCAGACACGTGCCGTTACACGTCCATTTGCAAAACACATTTTAGATGTCACCGGTGCATTTCTTAAATCTCCATTACTTTTAATTTCTACTTTTTGTCAATAATATAACAACACACTAAATTCGCATAAAAACAATTGATTTCATTTTTGTTATAGGTGCATGATGGCAAGCACTAAACTAAGGAATATAATGTCACAAATCAAGGGAGCTAAGATCAGAAAAATATTAAAGCAAACAAATAAAAATATGATAATTCTTGGGAATAAAGAAAGAACCCGTAAGTATTATACTTAAATAAGTAACAATATCAGGTTACCGCCTTTGCTTATATCACACAAGTGTACTTTTAATAACGAGCAAATCATACAAACATAAATTACGTCACACCTTTAGAGGGGAGACATTGTGTGACGGCGGGCGGTCTTAAATTTCATGACGTCGCGTTTTAAAATATAAGATATCCAAGTATTAAAACACGAAATTTGAACTACATACTTATTAACGAATAGCACTGAAATATTTCCAACTCTCTTCGTAAGCATAAGGTTTAAATTATTTTGTTGGTTAATTCACACTCGCTGTACTAATGTCACGAACCGACTGTCTTGAGCCCTTTCATTAATATAATATCATATTTTTTATTTTGTTCGTGTTTTGTTAATTTTAATACTTATGTTTGATCCGAAATAATTTAAATGGAAGTAAAAATAATTTCGAAACGTTAGGTTTAATTTAATAATTTCTAAGTGAAAAGTTGCCAAATATGTCAAGTCACACTTGGGGTTGGAAGGCCCTTTATAAGAAAATCCCACTAATGTTTAATTAATTTCTAATTATAGGCAAAAAAGAAAACAAAAGAGATGTTCGAAAAAAGAAAATTAAATATAAAAGAAGATCATTATTAAAACCATCATCAGTAGATAATAAAGAAGGTATATTTTAACAGTTAATTAATTTTAAATAAATAATTTTGAAAATATAAATAATTACTTAACATAAGTTCATAATATTTGGTTTGTATTCACAAGTAAATAAATTTTAAAACGTATATTTCAGATGACAATATATGTTTATGGGATTGCACTGAACCAATTACTTCAAAGATAATATTCGATAAGGACGACAGTGACAACGAAGAAGCAGATGGTATTATAGGAGTTGTTAACATTAAACCAGATCTAAATGCAAATAATGATGTAAGCTCCCAAACTAGACAAATTGCGAATAAAAGAAACTCTGGTTGTGTTGAATCTACCTTAAATCAATCGGTGAATGATGATAACGAAAACGAATTTAATATAAAAGTGCTTTATAATGAACGCAATGAATACTCTATTAATATTGACTATAAAAATATACCCTCTGAAAATGTAAAAACTAATAATAGCGAAGATGTGGTAAACGTTAACGTAATACCATTTACGAATAAGAACAATCAAAAGGAACAAACGGAAGCTAACACAGAAAAGGATAAACAATATCAATTAGTTGTGGAGAAAAAAAACAATTTAAACGAAAGTAAAGATAAAACATTAAATGATATATACAAAGAAGACTTGTCTAAAACTGATGGCGATGAAACTTTATCTCAAAATATAAAAACCAAAGAAGCAGATGTGTACAAGACGCCAAATTGTATAAGCGCTGCTGATATAAGCAAGACTAATGATTTTTTTAAGGATCGGAACGTTAGAAAAGAATCACCTAACAAATTCGTTATTGATATTCATTATGATATAACCACTCAAAACATAGAAACGAATAACAATACTGTCGTAACAACGAAAACAAATCAGAATGTCCTTCCAGATATGGAATTAATATTTAAAAATTTTAATCAAAATAAATCAATAGACAAAATTAAGCCCAATAACACTTCTCACTTATGCATGATGAAAAATAATGTGGAAAATGCATTAAACAGATTGGCATTTGAAAATATAACAACCAATGAAAGAAATGCACTCGAAAAAGCTTTGTTGAATCGTAGAACTAATGACAAATATACTAATGATGAATATAGAGAAATACAAAATATAAAACAAAGACTATTGATAGAAACAAATATTTATAAAAAATCAATTATGGAAAAGACAAATAATCCTTGTACCAATATTTTTGATTATAATGCTCAGATGCCCAGAGCGGATGTTAATCCGAATTATTCTCATAATGTTGGAGCAAGAACTATAATTTCACCAAACAATCATTGTCAAAGTCAAGCAAATAATGACCAGATACCAGATGAAACATTACATATGCTCCACAAGTTATCCGAAAATATGTTAATGATATTTTTAGAAATACAAAGGTATTCGTTTAAAATAAAAGAAGCTGAAACACATCCCAATAAATTTGAAATTATTAATACAGCTACAACACTCCTGACAGAAACTAAAAAATACTATTTAAAACTTTCCACCATTATAATAATAGCTTACGTCTATCCTTTGAAGGATAATAATGAATTCAAACAATATTTATTTACATTGACCATGACTATGTCAAATTACCACAAATTGTTTAAAGAATTCCCTTCGTCGTTATATTGGATAGTTTGGAACGATTTAATTAGTCAGGTTAATTTTTCAAATCTGGGATTAAATTTGTACGATAGGCATGCATTGAATGTACATTTAAAACAACCGTTAACGTTCCCCTTTAGTGCTTCAGCAACTAATAATGTATCCCAAAATGTAGGTAATCATCGAAACTTAAATCCCAATTCACATATATTAAGGTACCAAAATCAACCATCACTGCCGCCCAATCTCCCATATAACTTCAACAATATTAATTCGCCCACAACACGACCACCACCACCCCCATATTATAACAAAGATTATGCGATGAATAATGTTGCACACATAAACTACTAAACCACAAGTGGTTCTGCGTATTATTCTTTCTTGTTTTTCTTTATAAGTCAGTATGTTTGTTATTATATAATTTACTATTGTTTTTAACACGTACTTGTGTTAGTGATAAGACAATGTTTACTAAAGTTATTTATTTAAAAAAAGTGTTTTTCTTCAATCCAACCCTATGATTAAAAAAGTTTGTTTCTTGATTTTTTTTACATTTTTAATAAAACAAAAGATATCAAATAATACAAACGTTTGTTTTTGAACATTGTGCAGTTTATATATTTAATTTTCTTGCATATTCACACAAAATTAACTAAACCAACTGTGGTGAGCTTTCTCTCATTTGAATTTAGGATGATTACTGTTATAATGTCTATATGAAAAGATTGTTAACTGCTGACGACCACTAAAAATGAGCATTTAGAACTTTATAATAGGAAAATTATAGCTAAAAAATATGTTAGAGAATTTATGGCTTCAGATGTCTAATGAAGACGATTCTGCCTCCTGAAATTTCCCGACGAAGCAAGAACAGCGTCGCCGTGACATGGACGCCATGTTGTCACAGTTCAGGTGTATTCGCTTAAATAATAAATGAAAGGGAGTAAATGAATGCAGACGTAATTTTAGAAACATTTTTTATTAATAAAATCTGTTGTAAAAAAATACTATCACTGAGACAAAATGATGCCCATAGTAACATTTCAATAGTTAACTTACTAAACGCTTATTTTTTAAATACATAATCTAAAAAATATTTATACACATCGTGACTAACATTTATTAGCAATAGTATTAGAACGGTATCTGAGATTTAAAATCGTTAATATTTATATACGTCTAAACTATCTACTATAAGTAAAAGGTAAGTAAATCTATAAACTTTGATAAACAATTCGACTTTGATCCATTCTCATTGTAATACAAACACGAACAAATTATTTACAAATTTACACTAACCTGTGACATGCAAGAATTGATCAAAATCGATTATACTCAATGAATTCGTAATATTAATTATCAGTCTCTTATTTAAAAAGTAAGAATGAACTAGAGAGGTGCATGTTTAGGAATGGACTCCAAACTGCTGCTATTAATAAACCGCTCAATAGTATGGGCATCTATTTAATTAAGAGAGAGCGAGACAAAACATGTTCTATAAATTGGTAAAAAAAAGGGAGCAAATGAAACATAAATCTATTTAAAATTTATAAAATTAGTGGTAAAAATGCATAAACATAAAAACAAGTTATTTTTAAACATTTTTGGAATATATAATTTTGTACATAGTTCTTATCTAAACGATCATATTATTTTATTGCACAATAATCGAATTTATGATTAATTGATGATCATTTCAACAACATTCTTTCTCAACGCTAACAAAAATACACTTTGGTATTAATAAAAAATTTGATGCAACGGCAAGATTAAAGACCTAATACACAATTTAAGATAATAATATTTTGCGGATTACTATCGCGTTCATCTTTGATTATTTTAATACAATATCTTGTAACATTTATAACCATTGTGGTCGCGAAAAGATTGGCTGCAAAGCTTTCGAAACGTCGGATTAAAGTAATCAAAAATAGGCACGGCAGTAAGCTGAAAAATATCTTTAAAATAAAGTTAAATCATGTTCGCGAATAATATAGTGCATAATATGGTATAATTATTATGTATTAGTATTACGCATGTGCATAGTCTGCACTTGTACAACGGCCACAGTACTATTCATATGGGAATACACTGTAAACCTCTGTATATAAATAATTTAATCATGTTCTTTGTTACAACTACCCTCATTAGCTACAACGCTTTAAAAATAATAATATTAATTAAAACTATTAGGCACCGATTTCGACGAAACATTTTTCTTTAAATATAACTATTTTGCAGGTACAATATCGCATATTTCGTTGTTTTATTTTTAAGGCACTATATTTACATTGAAGCCAAAAAAGGCACCAGTACGATGATTCGCCTCGTGGACCAATCATATTTTAATACTCACGAGTTAATATAAGCATTGTGACAGTCATTTTTGGCAATAACCTAATTAATACAATAAATACACGAACATTCAAATGACATTATTAATAATTAATATCTTAAGTACTTTTATTACAATTATATTGTGATACAATATGCTTAGTTATATTATTACATCATATACTCCAAATATTCAAACGCTACTCAAATTTTAAGCCTGCTTTATTTTGTTTTTATCTTTTTCATTTAAATAGTATCAGGAATGAATAAATAAAAAAACATAATTAAACAAGCTTCAAATTTGAGTAGTTTTTAGTTATTTAATGGTGAATATCACCTTTAATAAAATTTCGTGAACTTAACCTATATATAAAATTTATCTCAAGTTCACATTAATTTCAAAAACCTATTTCAATGGCTAAGAATTGTTATAGTAATAATGATTTGAATTATATTATATATACATCTTTTGTTAGACTGGGGATCTGTGAGATCAAATGTTAGTTAACGCCATCTACCGGCCACTAGCAGAGTCACTACAGGCTTACTAAAAATCAATTTTCATAAAAATATTCAACACGTATTATAATAGATATACTATAAGACATATAGTACATTAGAACATTAACATTCTTGGAAAATTAATTACACTCACTCAACTTGAGTACTCAAAAAAACATCCCATACAAATTTGTGATGCATGCATCTAAGAGGTACACAACAAGATTTGCTAAGATCAAAACTAAAATTCAAATAGGAGGTCCTATTGTTAAGAACTCTCAATATTACTCCAGATTAAAGTGGATTGATGAACACACTTCTGTGATGAATGAGAGAACAAAGGAATGGTATCTTAAATTGAAACACAAAATAAGCACTGATAGAAGATATCTGTATTCAAGCCCAGGAATACTTGTGGCTTTGCTTAATGCAGCTAGCACAACGGTAGGTTTGCTCTCTAGTAACTTTAATATGAAGAACGAAATGAAAGCATTATGCATGAGTGCATTATCTAGTGATGATTCAACTACTAAATACTTATCAAATAGCTCTGAAAACAACGTGAAATGTGTTTTAAGGAATAAACAAAATTTGTCATTAATAGGAATAAATCTGAGACCTGATAAGACATTTTTCTTACCTGAAGGAATCGTTGAATTAGTACTTCTTGGTATATTCATTGGAAATTTATTTCTCAGTAAGGTACAGAAGTTCCGAGCGTACGTCCACCATATGGGTGCCACAGCTAGATTGCAAATTGACATTGACGCCTGCAAGAGACTGTGGCGTATGAAAGAAGTTGGCACCAATATTAGATAACTGATAGAAAATAGAGGAGAAAATCTATGGAATTGTTCAAATTGTCATCTCAGTGAGATATCAATGAAGAAAAGTTTAGTTAGAACTAGATGTGTGGAACTGTGGAGAGACGAATTCGTAAATGCTGCAGAGAAAAAGGGTAGTCCTTCTCATGTGCCTTGGTGGATGGGCGTACAAATTAGTCCATGTTTATTAAAAGCTTTGTTTAGACTTCAGTCCGGACACATTTCTATTAACGGACTTTATTATTTAATGGGTAAAACAGGATCTCCTAATTGTTCAGAGTGCTATAGGATAGAGGAAGCACACCACTTGTTGGAGGAGTGTGCTCGGAATGAGCCTGAACGAGTTCAAATAATTAAAAGATTCAATCTCAAAAGGCAAGATGACGGTGGACCCATGGAAGCATCACATTTATGTAAATTGATATACTATAAGGCAGTGAAGGCATAGGATTTTAGTTTTTTTGTGTATATAGTTGTAATTTTGGAGTATGTATTTTGTAAATGTTTATATGGGACCGACATAGTCGTTCACGACTAAGGTCCCAATCCCGAACAATAAATTTGATAAAAAAAACTAAAATTTACACAATTTGCAATTAGAATCAACCTCAAGCTAACACAATAGTTAAATAAATATTTCTATTTATGTACATTCTTATTATTATTACTAAAATAAAAATAACTCATCTTGTTTCACTGTAAACTAGCAGTGTCTTGTTTTCTTTTAGAAAAAGGCATGCAGTAGACTGGGAGTATAAAAAAGGATGACAAACAATATCTTTGGCAGTACATGTAGATTGAAGAAAACTAAAAATATCTCTAAATGCCTGGTGGATCAAAGTGGAATCAACAAACTTTTTTTTTACTTTTTTTTTTACCTATTTTGGCATATTGGGTGACTGTCATACCAATTATTAAAACCAATTGTTAAGTTACCTACTATTTTAAAAACCTTAATTAATTTGAAATGTTCACAACTTTATTTTCAAGTCGGAGGATCTTCAGCAATTTCTTCACCAAAACAATATTTATTTGTAGGATTACGATATGCATTTTCATGTAATACGCTGTGTGAACTCGTCCTGCACATTGCTATGCACAGCTCATAATCATCAGACACGGAACGAAATAAAATATTATCTTTTGTTGATAACTTTGATAAAACTGCTTTTAGCATATTTCTCTGTAAATAAACAAATAGTATTTAATTGTTTAACCTTTACCTCATATTTTAATACATTCAATAACACTAACATACTAACTAGTAGGACAATGAAACAAACTGAGCCAATTCGTGTGACTGTCTGGACTAACATATTATAGGCAAAAAAACCATAGAGAAGAGTTGTAAGACATGTTGAAAATTACAGTAGCTCGACATTTATAACAGTAAGTCTGTACTAAGGAATTGACAGTTGTTGAAGAAAGAGAGATCTTTACTGAACAGTAAATATTAATTGACGTCATATTGGTTAGTTGCTCTAGTAATTTATCAGCAATTATAAGCAGTTAACTTTTGTTTATATTGAAAACTAAGCTATTTAATGTGTATTAATTCATACTTTACTGGGCTCCAAACAACAGGAAACACAATTTTCATAAATAACACAACAATGGTCTTTATTGCATGTTTCGCAAGTATACCGTTTAGATTTCTCTAATTCAATATCACAGCATCCATTCTTTGTTATGTCAGATCTTCTACACACATAGCCTAAAACAGTGTTACAAAATAAATCTATTAGAAACCACAGAAAATACACAGTGCAAATTTTAATAATATACAACTTTTCATATTTACCTCTATCATCAACAATAAGTAATCTGCCCTGTATAGAGTTCCTACAAGTGAATTCAACTGTATCATTATGCTCTTGAAGGGTTCTCCAAACAAATTGCTTCCGTTCAATAAATGATTCTTGATAACTTGACTTATCAGGAAGTGTCTGAAATAAGAATCTTAGTGTGTTTGAAATAAGTCTAAACTATAAGCAACAGCTGCCTTCAATTTATGCTTAACAGAAACTTAAGACTGACTTACATTTATAAAACTTTTTTTATGACTAATTCTTAGAAAGTGCGAAAGAAACGGATCATAGATTTTGTTGTTCTTTGAAAATGTCGTGTTTTAAGACAGTCATATCAGCAAGAACACAACGTGAAAGGTTAACAAGCTAGGTTGTTACTTGGAATTTTTATATAAAATGGCATGTGTATATTTAGCTAGAACAACATTTATATATGAGATGAGTAAATAAAAATATCAGTACTAACCGGTTTTAAAAGACTAACTATACAATACGTGAGAGAAGATACAAAAATCAGTCCCAAAACAAGGCGTCGTCGAATAAATCGCACTAATGCGGCATACCACATTTTGTGCCTCTAACTTTTATTTATCTCATAGTGCACATTTTTTTACCATTCATCATGATAATATTTTCAAATTAACCCTCATAATTAATAAAACAAAAATTGAAAATCCAAAAATATAAAAATCACTTGTTGTTACGGCTAAACGTCAAATTCATGCGTCAAACTGACATTAAATTGCTAGTGTTGTGCGTTATTCAATTAAATATTTTGGATTATCATACCCATCACTATAGACATAAGATTACGTCACTTTCTACAAGGGTAGGCAGACTACGCAAAAGTCAAATTAATTTTAAAATAATGACTGTAACGTTGTATTAATCAGTATGTTGTGATTTTAAGATTTTATCCTTAATTTTTCAAAAATATGTCTTTTAATATAAACCAAATTATAATAAAATTTATTATCACTTTGAACTAGACACAAAAAATTCATAAATAACATATGCATATAATATATATAAATAATATATACCTACTTATTAAAAAAAATACTTTTTGCGGGTTACTAACGCTTTTATTTTTGAATATTTTAATCCAAAGTTTCAAAACCTTACAGTGGCCGCGACGAGACCTATCTCTGCAATAAGGATAAAGATATACCTATCCTATTGTTTTCAGTTTCTCATTCTCCATTAGGTTATACGATATACTTAATTCAAATTGGTTAAAAAGAAACATTGAAGCCCAAATCCAGCATAATAGGCTACCTAATGATCTGCTTCAATGATTATCAATCATCAACAATCTGTAATGGCCGATTACGCTCACATGGTGCTGTAGCATTGAAAATTTTAAGAGATACGCGAACCGCAGTTTGTGCGAGACGTCCAACAAGACCTGCCGTCAATCATGATCACGTAAGTTTTCATCGTAATTTATAATCCACTTTTTATATTTAATTTATAAAAAAATCTATGTTATTTATGTAGCACTAATTATTTAAATTAAAAATATTAATTATTTGATTTAAAGTATTATAATGAGCGATAAATAACTTCTAGTTAGATGAAAAATTATTAATCCTCCGCATAAAAAGTTTGCATGTTAAACAAAGTTTGATTAGACGATCCCTAATTCACCTGTTAATTTTTAAATTAAAATCACGGATATTAATTATTTTATATTTAAATACAAGAGATTAATCAATTAGTCAAATATATTGTATGGGTGCACTTAAAGGAAAGCATAAATTGGTCATCTAGAGCAAAATATATTTGCAATAAGTTGCGGTCATCGAATAATTAGAAAGTTACCTAAGCACTATGTCATTAGAATTTTCTGATTACCAAATTGTTACCTTTTACGTAATATTGATATTGAAGGCATTGTGTCAATGTTTGCATAGGCAAAGGTTCACGTTTTATTATAATATCCAGGCACACTTTATCCAGGTACGTTTTTCCTTTTGGCGTTTCAGCTACTTACCTTATTTATCTAAATATGTATAAAAGGTCATTGAAAATTCTCATTATGTACCTACTTAATAAAATTATTTGCAGTTAAAATCTTGCATAACAATAACAACGTAATTTGAATGCATGTTTTAATGCACTTATCAGTCTCTCTATTGATAACTAGACGGGTTTATTAAGAAACGATTAAACTTCGACCCGAAATATGGCATACATTCGCAAATATAAATGTAATAAAAGCAAATATCATTAAATAAAGTTAGAATCTCTTGGTAGGTATACCGTAGTCACGCGATATTCATTCAGTTACTTTTTTTATTTGTATCATGCAGATTAAAAAATAAAAACAATTAATAATGTAAATTAAGTAGTCGGTATTTCAATAAATCTTAATTCTTCCTCAGTTTTTGCGAGATACATAATTTAATTAATTCGCGTTTATTTTATTCTTGATATGAAAATTAAATCGTATATATTATTAGTTGATAATTTAAAGTAAATAAAAAATACAAAAACGTCACTATCTTAATTATGTTATTATAGTTATTTCATTAATTTAGTAATTGATAAACATTTACACTGCATCTCTCGTTAATAAAACTAATCGTAGAGTTTTATCTTTTAGATTTGATATCTATATATATAAAACTCAAAGGTGACTGACTGACTGACTGACTTAGTGATCTATCAACGCACAGCCCAAACCACTGGACGGATCGGGCTGAAATTTGGCATGCAGGTAGATATTATGACGTAGGCATCCGCTAAGAAAGGATTTTGATCAATTCTGCCCCCAAGGGGATAAAATAGGGGATGAAAGTTTGTATAAATCTTATTAGATTTTCGACTGATTGAACTGAAATTAAAGATTGGAGTTACTGTGATGAAGACGTTTTTACACACGCTAAACAAGAATAAAGCCGCAAAAACTATACCTAATTAATAATAATACTTCTTAACGGGAGCGAAGCCGCGGGCATCAGCTAGTTTATGAATAAGTTGTTTAATGATTCTTTTGTTCTCGAATAAAAGGCAGAATTGCTGGAGTTTATTGCTTTATTAACAATGGACTCTCAAGCACTTTAGTCATGTTTTCCCACATTAATAGGAATGAGAGGGAAGTAGGGCCTCACTTATCCGGATAGGCCAAAAACAGGATCATGACATGACGTCCACATTATGAGCGACTATACTTTGTTGCTAATAAAACACATGTTTTACCTTTTCTTTAATTTACTACATATTAACATGCAGACAAAAACATATGTATACAAGTTTAAATTATGATTTTCGGACTCTATTTCTAGTCTTCTGTGTCACCGTGATCACTGAATAAGCAGAGGCAATGCTGCATTTAAAAATTTCCGTGACCACATTTTTATTGTGCATAATAGTTAAGATATGGGAGTTTCTACGAACACGTGTTAAGTGTGTTAAATAATTATTCAATTATTCTTATCACAAAGAAGGTTCTAAGTACAAATATTACTTGTAACCTAACCTAACTATCAACTCAATAAATATTATACATTATTATCTTAAAACATATAAAAATTGTTTTTTCAGCTGAACATAATTATATTATTTTGTAAAGAAATTATTAACTTTATAGACAATTCATTAATACTACAATAATATTTAGTCAAGTTGTCTGGTATTATGTATTGATTATGCTTGTATTAATTAAAAACCTAAAATTTAAATTAGAACTCTTGGCACGATAGTATGTTACACGAAGGTTTTGGGTTCGATTCTCGGTCGAAACAAAGGTTTATTTTATGGAAAATATTTGTAACGAACAATATAATCGAGCAATGTCCTTCCGAGACGCCCCTTCCGACACTAATATCCATTTTTCCACAATAAATACGTTTCATTGATCTTCTCTCATAATTTATTTCTCTATTTATCAACATACTAGCTGACCCGGCGAACTTTGTTCCGCCTTAGAAGCAATAAATAAACAGATTTTGGATTTTTACTGATGTTTATTAATTTCTGACAAAATTTATAATTATGAAATTTTCAACCATACTTAATCATAGACAAAATTACGTTTAGCTGTCATTTGCGTTTTGTTATTCCATCTCAGATACGTTTTTGCTATATCACGTTTTATAATGACTTTTGTTGCATTATGAATAAAATATAAATGCAGTTTTAACATGAAAAGCTGTTTATTTTCAATCACAATGACATAAGTGGCAATAGTATTTTAAGCCTAGAATATTAATTATGTAACATGACTCCTCCTGAAAGCTCAATATCTGAAACGCGCAGGAGGTTTACGTCGTTGTGTGGAACGACGTAGTGCCTCGTTTAATGCTGCAGATGTTGAGGGTTGAGGCTCCCGCTGTTCAAGATCCTACTGTTGAGCGTTAGGAGATCCAGCTGATTTGTCTCCGTGTCCATCTGATAAACTTTGTTGTGTGACTTGAGTTGATGCACCAGGTTGATAAGTCATCGTGTCCGGTAAAACATGATCATTGACATCATCCCTACCTCGTTTTGATCCACGACTATAATAGGAATAATTCTTCGGCCTCTTGTTATTACTCACAGAATCGTTTTTCGTTTCCAAACTGTTATCGTTACGAATGACATCATTATCATCGTTGTTCTCATCGTTAGTTTCCTTCGCCTAAGTTGATCAAAGTGTTTACGTTTGATTACTCCATTGTTCATTTCAACTTGATAGGAGTAAGGCCCGGTGCGTTTTGATGCAATCCCTGGTTAAGAGCCTTTCCCTATAGATTTGTTAACCCAGACCATGTCTCCAATCGAATATTCTGGCGGAATAGTTTCTTTAACTGATGGCCTGAGTTCCTGGAATAACCCAACTCATTCAAGATCTTCCTTAACGCTTAGCTTAAGAAGATCAAACGTAGTGCGCATTTATCTTCCAAACAACATTTCACTTAGTTGGTATCATTACCTTAGTTGGCGAATCTTTTTTATTCACTGGATACGTTTGGTTGCTTTCATTGTCGCTAGATTCGCTAGACGTGTTGTGTCGTGCTAAACGTCTCGTTCGAAACTATTTATGCATTGCTTTTCCGCTACTAATGCACACTTTTGAGAAGTGGTTGTTCGTCCCGCATAACCTACAGCGTTTGCCTCTGGCTGGACATTCCTCTAAATTATCGTGATAGTCTCCAAGGGTGTTCCCAAATTCGCAATAACCAGCAAGGCTACGTAGTTGTAAAGAAAACTTGTAGATTGTTTCACCTTCTTCCCGATGTCATGTTTCTCGACACTTTTTCTGAGAGTACGTACGTTTTCTTGCCAAAATGATTGTTCAATACAATACTTGCCGATAGACATCGTTATTTGCATTATGAATAAAATATAGATGCAGTTTTAACATGAAAAGCTGTTTATTTTCAACCACAATGACATAAGTGACAATTGTATTTTAATTATGTAACAATTTTTATTCCCTTTGACGTTTTATGTCACGCCACACGGGAACGCGGTCGAACGGGATAAAAAGTATCCTATCTCCGTTTCCTGGTTCTAAGCTACCTCCTCACCAATTTTCAGCCAAATCGGTTCAGCCGTTCTTGAGTTATAAATAGTGCCACTAACACGATTTTCCTTTATATCCAACGGGATAAAAAGTATCCTAAAGCCTTCCCCGGGCCCTAAGCCACCTCCCCACCAATTTTCAGCCAAATCGGTTCGGCCGTTCTCGAGTTATAATTAGTGTAACTAACACAACTTCCTTTTATATATATAGATACCTAATTCAGAAATACCTTAACCGGTTAAATATTTAGATATTTCAAGTATTTAGCACTAAATACTTGAAACTGCAAGTGAATGGATTTAATTAGCATTGAGTTCTTAACATGTTCTCTGTTCTAAATCGCAGATTAATTAAACATATAAATAATAAATATGCACCATTATAGGATAAACTCAATTAGTAATTTTCCTACAAACGTAGATGTTAGATATATTTTTCTCTGATCGCAAAAAAATAATATATAATGTTAACGATGTTTATACAATTATGTCCACGTCTCGTTTGGTCATTGTTTTTATATATACATTATAGACATACTTGGAAATCATCCGAGATGTGTATGAGTATAGGTATACAAAAACTATGACAAGAGGCTGTGTTTTTTTTTTCAATTAAAATAGGTGATCACGAATTGCGAAAGGATGAAATTATTAATGTAATATAAAGAAGAGAATATGCATGAGTACAATGTGGAATCAACAATGTATAAAACACGACCTTGTCACCATCATTATTGTGTCGTTGTCAACCCACTTATTCTAATATCTCTGCGGTTCGTTGCTCGACATAGTGATGGATACTTTTATAAGTACTTAAGTACATGCTTACTAATGTAATGTTAAACTGAAAACGACTTTCCTATTTTTTATTTTCCATTGATAGCTAAAAAACGTTATTTATTTATTACACTTTAAAATGCGTTAAGATTTTCTCTCGGAGATGTTAATTTCGAATTTTAAGTTTAATTATTTTTTTATAATAACATGCGTCTTAAAATTAATACTTCATTAACAAATCAATTCGAAAATTTAGATGTCAATTGGTGATTTGTCAAAATTGATAGTTTCGTAAATAATAAATTTTTGGTATGAAGAAGACGAGTAAAAATTTTAATACGAGTTGTTTTCTGTCCCAAACTATGCCCTTATATTGTTTTAAATAATAACATCGGTAAAAGTAGCTTTTGTATTATTTGTACATTGTTGCAATACATATAGTAAAAGGTACATGATACAGGAGGTGCAATAAGCGGCGAGCGTGCGCGCTGTTGGGAGCGGCGATTGTGGTGGCGTTGGTGGCGGCGCTGGTGGCAGTGCTGGTGGTGCGGCCTTGGCGACAAGATCGTGCCCGCTACCGGCGTGCCGCTGTCGCCGCCAGTGGTTACGAATGTGCTGGAATTGGAAGGTTGGTCTCAATCTTTAATTAAATAATAAGTAAACAATATAAAACAGAAATATGAGACCTATATTGTAAAAATATAATTCAAATTTACACTGATTTGAATAGGTATTAAAATATAACAGTTATCAGTGTTGTTTACTTTAATTATTTAGTTGTTTGTGTTAAATAAAATAAATAATAGTAAAATATACAATGAGCACTAACTACGATAGTAGGAATAATTTGAACAAGACCTAAAGTAGACATTAAAGTTATATGAAGATGAATTACCTATTATGTTGCGATTGTGAATTTTTTCATTTGAATTATTTATTATACATTTCAACATAAGGTATTATATAGACATATTGAATAATTTAATATTATCTGTTAAATCTTATCGAGTAATCTGTCGGTTCTTTTTGAAAAATATTCCACTTCTCCATATTCAAATATTTCAATAATATATAGAAATTACTTCGATTAGATTATTGTAAATAGCGATAATGAGATATATACGAGATAAGGTTCATTTAGAATTTAGATGATTTAACTGTACCTAAGAGTAAATTTTCGCATTACGTAAAGTTGTAATAATTTTTAGGTCGATCCTCGAAAAGAACGGCTCTGCAGTTGATGCAGCTATTGCAACATTATTCTGTGAGGGTATTGCTTGTGCGCAATGCATGGGTCTAGGGGGCGGCTTCCTAGCAACGGTGTACGATGCCACAACCCAGCAAGTATCAGTTCTCAACTCTCGAGAGCGAGCACCAGCCAAAGCGACCGAGACAATGTTCGCCAACGTCTCATCAACCGTCGGCGGCCTAGCTATAGCCGTTCCCGGAGAGTTGCGAGGCTATGGGGAGCTACACCGCAAGTTCGGACGCCTGGATTGGGCAGAAATCGTCAAACCGACAGCAGACCTTTGTCGCCGAGGCCATCGAGTCAATTCTTACATGGCGCGAGTCCTCAAATCATACAGCACCATGATCAAGAACGAGCCGTCGATGAGGTTGAAATATATTTTCTTTGAATATGAATGTCGAATTGCATAACACAGAATCAATATATTCCTAGGGAACTGTACGTGAATCCAGCGACGGACGAGGTGTGGAACGAAGGCGACCTAATCACAGAGCCAACCTTGGCCGAAACATTGGACATCATCGCCGTGGAGGGCCCGGAGGCGATGCACAACGGCAGCCTTACTTCACGGCTCGTAGAAGACATCGCGAAGTTCGGAGGCATCATTACAGAAGACGACATGAACAATTACATGTATTTTAACACTATCTGATTTTTATATTGATAAGAACCGTGAATCTTTAATATAAAGAATATATATTGTAGGGTAGAATGGCAGGACCCCATCGAGGTGCCGCTGATAGACGGCCAAACCCTCTACTCGTCCCCCTTGCCCGGGTCAGGCTCAGTCCTAGCGTTTATTTTGAACATGCTTTACGGTTGGATTGGCCAAGGGACAGACGTACCCGTTGGTTCCAATCTCTATTGGCACCGGATCGTCGAAACCTTCAAGTACGCGTACGCCAAACGAACGGGGCTCGGGGACAAACACCGGAACAACCTGCCTTACAACATGGATGAGGTAAGACAATGGAATTCCCATGACAAACATTAAATATAACATATTTAAATAAAATATCGTGTCAGATATAATTAATTTAATAATATAAGTTGTTCGATGATATTATCGTTGTTCGTATCTTTTTGTCGACAATTTCAACTTTTTATTTTTTATCTTTATGATATAATGTATTATACAAGAGCAAGGTTAAATAAAGAGTTGCCTAAATTTTACATTATTTACTTTAAGATGTTGTTGATGTGAGGAAAATACCTCGAAAGTTTTAAATTTTTTTATATCGAGTTATATCTAGAATACAAAGTGGAATGTCATTCAAATTTAGACTTGACGCGTTTTAGCACTCTTAGCTGAACATAAACTTAAATAAAAAGTCAAGATGAACGTACCTATAACTGATTCACTCGAGTATCTCAAAACAATATCTTGTTTATAAATAACCGACGAATGAATTCTCTTTTATTTATATTTTAGTATTTACATTTTAAAACAAGTTTCTTAAACAATCTAAACACATTATGATCCTAACAAATGTATATTTTACCTACGAAGTTGACGTAACTTTAAAAAACTAAAAGGTAAATGATAAAAAAAAGTTCGATAATAATCTCTAAAATAGTTGCTGACGTTAATACTTGGTTGAAAAACAATGCTTAAATTATCCAGTTAGAACGGAACCTGTCGACACCTTCTTGGGCCAGATCCTTCAGAGAATTGGTTAACGATGAACACACATACAATGACTGGAGACATTATGGCGCTTTGTTTGGTGGTGCAGATGACCATGGTACAGCTCATGTGATCGTGGTAGCTCCTGATGGAAGCGTTGTATCAGCCACTAGCACTATTAATTTTATGTAAGTATTATTTAGGCATAAACGAATAATTCCTGTATATACATATCGTAGATGATTTTTTGTCTCCGAGCACTCAGGCATAGAATATGATTTTCAGATGGGGGTCTCAAAGACGTTCAACATCACTTGGCATAATGTTGAATAACGAAATGGATGATTTTGCGACAAATCGCGTCAACGTGTACGGAATGCCACCATCGCCGGCCAATTTCATAAAGCCCGGCCTTCAACCAATGAGCTCTATGGCGCCCAGTATAGTATTAAAGAAAAATGAAGTGGAAGGACAACCACCTATTCCAACTTTAGTTCTTGGTGCTGCTGGTGGAACAAAAATTACAACACAAGTTGCTCTTGTAAGCACTTTTTTAAATTTTATTTATTTAAAATAAACTACGTAAGCATATTCTTATGCTCACTCGTGGGCCGCACTAACACTAATAACATAATATCTATATATTTAATAATTAATTTGCAGACGGTTACAAAGGCCATATTCGAGGGTGAACGATTGGATGAAGTGATACCATTGCCCAGGTTGCATCACCAGCTGCTGCCTATGGAAGTACAAATTGAAACAGATTTTGACCATGTAAGCTTTTTAATAATATTTTTATCTATTTGACACTAGTGATCTAATTTCTATATTTAGGTAGGTATATTTCGATGTACAAATTAACAAAGCCACGTGAAAAACGTTACAACTTATAAGCGTATATTCCAGTTTTATATAAAAGTTAATTAATAGCGTGAATATTTGTTTATGAATTATTATTTTATAAACCATGTCTTGTTGTCTACAAACATTTGATCCAAGAACAATGATAACAATAGGCTTATATTTGTTGAGAGATAAACTATACTTGAAAGAAAAACTATATCATAAATAAACAATACTTAAGTATTTAAAAATGTTGTGAGAAAATATATAAAGCATCAATGATGATGGCCTTTGTGACGCAGCAATTTGTTTGCATTGAGACCCCTGATTCCATTCCCGCTTTTTATTAATTTGTAAATATTTATTAATGTATTATAAGTAGGTACCCAAAGCAGAAGATTTATTTTGGGGTCAGAGCTTGTATGTATATGTACTATATTTCTTATTATTATCGCTCTTTATCCACTAAGCCCAATACTAGTTAGTCCTTAAGTTTTATATAACAGTGGAATATGTCTAATATTATTTGGGCCTTCGTCATATCGGATGACGTTAATCATATAGCGGAAAAGAGGCGGTGTAACTTTCCATGGTCTACAGGTCACAGGTCTAAATTATACTTGACTTAGCACATAATTCAACTAAGATAAACATAATTTTTTGCTAGAAATAATAATTCAAAACCCCTCGAATAGCCAATAGATTTGTTAGATTGGCGCCGGGCGTAAGTGCACTTTACTGAATTTCATCGTAAAAAAAGTAGTTTAACCTCGAATTGTTGATTACCTTACGGTTAGTTACGCAAGACGAACAATGACATTCGACAACATAATAACTAGGTAAATATAATAGGAATTGCTTTCCTCTAGCCTTCAATGGACAACGATGATTTAATACAAATAAACATCGGACATTTTTTATGCAAATTACCACATAAAATAGATGAGAGCAACATAAGCAATGAGCCAATGATCTCATAAACAATTTAAAAAATTGACTGATTTAATATCAATATTATGGGACGAATATTTGTCTAAAATTGTACCTGAAAACCGTCAATTTATCTCACCAACAGAAATTTAAAACAAATATTCAATGCAATGGTATGTGTTCATAGAAAAGACAAAAAATATTTAATTACACTCTTTTAAACATATTGTTACGGTAACGTAAGCAGTTTATGATCGGAATAATATGTTATATACAATAAATTATGGGTTAAAGTTATAAATATTATTTATGATTTATTTTATTTGTTGCAGGAAATTGTTGAGTCACTTATTGCTCGTGGTCATAATGTAAGCAGACTATCGCCAACCGCTGGCTTTGCTGCGTTCATTGGTGCACAACTGGATGAGGAAGGTTATTGGGTGCCAGTGACGGACAAACGCCGTCCAGGCAGCGTCGATGGACTCGACTAGGATTTATTTTTATAGGTATCTTAAAAACACCAATTTAGTAAAAAGAAGAGAAAATCTCAATAAGAATACGAATTTAAATAGTAGGTAGTGTGTAATAGATTACAATTAAAGATTGTGCAATACAATTTTGCCAGGTAGCTAAATATTTATCTGTATGTACTTAAACAACTAGTATTTACCAAAGTATTATGCGTAGTAATTAAAATTATCAAGAATTTAATAAAGGAAAAATATTTATTCCTTTTGAAAACATTTGTTTATGGACTGAGGGATGACATTGTAGTTCCTTATTTGCTAACAAAATTAAGTATTCCAAATTTTTATATTTTAATTATGGATGCATTCAATTCGTATCAGATGATACCATAGATAGTTAATTTTCAATAGTATATATTTTTATTTATTTCTAGATATAATAAACGCCATGCGCATACATTCCTAAATTGTATTTTATAAGATAAATATGCTGTGATTTTGAGTTTGTTATTTTGTTAAATAAATTTTTATTTTAACTATTCAGTGTATTAATTTATAAATAAATAAAACAAACAATTTACTAGTATAAGGTAATTTAATTTTATCTCATTGATATGATCATTTGGCTAAGAAAATGGACATAATACAAAAATAAGTATAAAGGGCAATTAATTACGTATTATTTATCGCCGGACTAAAGTAAAATATAATACGCCAATTAGTGATTATAAAGTTCTGACAATATAACTTATCCAATTGACTAGTATATTAATTTAGAAACACTACAAATTCACATAAAATAATTCAATTCAGGCCCAACCCTTCGAGTGTGGTAATGAAGGCGCCAAGTGTAACATTATGACACCGAAAATATTAGCCCTACATTCTCCGTTGACATGATTCCTTAGTTTTAACTCAATATTTAATTGTATTGTATCATACATACATTTAAACCCGGATTCGAAAATTACATTCAAGCATAGATCCACTGAGTAGAGTTCAAAACTCCAAATGTCGCTCAGCCGTATGAAACAAAACAGACCAATCACACTCTTGAAACATTGTTGACCAATGATAATAATCATTTGCAACTGTCTACTGTCACCTAGCCATCATTACGTTCTGTTACACCCATTTATAAGAAATCGTTTCAATCGTTACTTATTAATATATAAATTACAAATAGAAAAGTGCTGGATACTTGATAATATATTACTATTTTATTTTGATTACTGTCTAATGGCTGCCGTGTTTAAAGATTTATTATTTATTAATGAATATTCTGAATAAAATGCATTTAAGTAATGATCAGGTGATCACAGATAACTACGTTCAAACGTTATTTCTGAATACAGACCTAAATTTGATGAAAAATATATGCACACAATCTGCGTTAACAAGTTCAATATTTTCTATTAAATACTTTAATAAATAGTTGATTTGAGAACATTTCGTACAACAATCCGAACTAGTAATCAGTGGGCTTATCTCGAATTTTAGTCTGGCTTTCGAACCGAGTTCGCTTCAAGCGATTTCTATGGAAATTTGAGCAGCGCCACCGCGTGCGGATTTGGAATTACAATATTTTAGATACTGTTTCTTAATTTTCGATCTTTCGTTCATTTGATAGATTGCTGGTGCTCGTTAGTCGTTAGTAAAAATTCATGATCCCGATTGCTAACGGATCCGTTTTACTTGCGACAGCTCGATTCGAAAGCCAGACTAAATTCGTGATAAGCCCACAGAACGACAAATCTGCCCATAACATGTTATTATCAGTTTTAAATATACGATACAATTTTAATCTTAAATAAGAGATTCTTTTTAAATAAATTGATGTTAGTATCCACAAAATCACAATAAAAAGACTTAAATATACAAGTAGGCGATTGTCATTCGAAAAACTACATTTAAATTTAGTTAACTCAAGGTATCTAAAAAATCTCGACGAAAATAACTCAATTTTGTTATTTTGAATTTATAAAATCATAGGCCCGTAAAAAAGAAACCTATTACAATTTATTAGCATAGGCCTTTAGTTGCTTATACTACAAAATAAATACAATAACTAATGATAAATCTATAATATTAATTATAATTATAAAGTATTTAAATAAATTTCAAAACTTTGATTATGAAAGGAATAAAAATATTGAGAACAAAGATTAATTACTGCACCGCCTGTCTGTTTGTCTGTCCTTTGTATATACATATAGTTAGAAGAAGACGGAAAACATATTATAATGATGTTAATTTAAATAGCATTTTAATGTTTTGTTACTACTTTATATTATGGAGATTTTAGAAGTGTATCGTCGTTCTTATAAGAATATGGCAGTGCATATGGTTCATATAAGTAAAACGCAACTAGACTAAATCCTGAAATCCTAATGATGCGATAAATTCTTTACGATTACGTTGAGAATCAACTGTCATGAAACTAGTCATGAAAAGAAATGACAGCCGAGTCTCAGCGTAAACGTAATTAAGTATATTCTTTCTTTACTATCACTAGGGCTCCTGGCCTGGCTTTGTACAGACCATTTCATTTTGACAAGTAAACAGTTTTTGTTATAGACTTTACTTAGAAAAAGCAAATCGAAAAAAAAAGAATCGCCGACTTTTACAAACACTCTTACAAACTAATCCAATGACATTTTTTTATTACAAAGTCACAATCATCACTGGTTCGATTAAATATGTATAGACAAATAATTCTATATTGTATGCAATTGATCTCTATGCCTTTTAGCACCGATATCTATCGACCACACTCAACAATCGGAGAAATTTATAGTTCCACTTGGAGCCGATGTGGCGCTGCTATTACTAACTCGACGTCGATAGATGTTTGTGCTTAAGGTTACTTTTCAATAATTTTTATATTATTAATATATTTTATTATTAATAATGCCATTAAAGGTAACTGAAATAAAAAAATATTTTTATACTATTTAAAGATTATTATTTGGATTTAGGCCAAATTTCAAACCTTACCGACAGTATCAAACTACATACGTATATGTAAATATATAAAATGTAATTATTAGACTAATTGTAACTTTCGTGAAAAACGTTTCAAATGAAATCCAATTGTTCCACGTCAATTTAAATTACAAACCTTGTCTTAGGTTATTCGGGGACCCGGTTTAATCTAAATTACTTTATGCGGCTTAACAATCTCGCCGGATTATAATATTGAAAATAAGTACGAAAGTAAGCCGCATAAGATTTTTTTTTTATAATTTTAAACGGTTTTTCTATTAATATGAACATTATGAGTAGAATATTATGGTTTGGATTCCTTCCAAACTATACCCAACCTTCGACATTGCATATTTAAGTTAAATTTTCAAATTAGATGCATTTTTCACGAAACATACATATTAATATAAGATATTTTGTAAATGAGTAATTGTTATTAAAAATATATAATTTCATTTATTAGCGAAATAATCTCATTCAATTCCAAATAAGAAGCACAGTTTATTATACGACAAAAAACAGATCAATTATTGAGATTCCAAATAACTCGCAATTTAGAGAAAAAATATCTAATCAATTTCGACAATATCACAATACAGTTTGTTATTTCAATTTCTTGAAATGTGATAAACTCTTGTTTATATTTATATTATGTTCTTACATTCAAGATTCGCGTTTATTTTTTCAATTAATTACAACTGAACTAGCTGCCTAATTCTGACTACGTTCATCATTTTGGTAAACGTTTGTACATTTTAAAAACCTGACGAAACATGACCAAGTATTCCGTCAACTGAGCATTTTCGCTTCGTATGAATTCGAAAATACTTGGCCATCCCAATTGAACAGTGATTAAGGTGCCTAAATCTAAAAATAACATAATTATATTAATTTACACAAAGATTAGTCCTTTTAAAGTTTTAAGTTAATATTTTTATTCACTTAAATGTTATTATTACAAGAATAAGACAGAGTCCGATATAGATTGAGTCTAGCCGCATGATTATCACAAATCACTTCAAAGTCCATTAAAACTACACTTGTTCTTAGATCTACACTATATTGTGCAACACTACGTTATTGTTATGCTTTAAAAAACACATGTCAAAGTTTATGTCTTGAGCGAGCGGTCTTCAGTCTGTGTGGGTCGCCTGCCCGACTTGCCTCCTATTGGCACACAATCACGCGCACATACCAACACTAATCTCACATTATATACAAAAAATGGCTTCCACAATAAATAATAAAAGCAATAAATTAAAACACTCTTTGGAACGGTGTCGAGGTACAAATGTTATTCCTAATACATCTTGCTATTCTTATTAATACGACGCATTATTGTAGCAATTAACTAGATCACAAAGCGTATGACACATCATTTAGTTAAAGTAAATCGATAAAAACCGAAGTCGGCCGACCTTACCCGAATTTGATTTATACCTGATGTGTCATACTAGTCGCGTATCTTCTTTCAATTTACAAGACTTGGAATAATTCACTAGATAAAGTTGCCAATATTCATTATTACAAGCGAACACCTAACACAACTTAAAAACTAAATAGGTCAAAATATTTTTACAAATAAAAAAAATAGTAACAATAATAGATATGCCTAAATGGCAATATTATTAATAACTTAATAAAATTAAAACTACCGTCTGGACATAAAAACTGATATTCAATTTTGAGATTCAAATTAGATCTGAGAATAAAGAAAACTGCACTGAAAAAAAGTGGAATTTTGAACACATATATATGGCACCAAAAATAAAATTTTAAAACGGAATTAATAATAACTTCTTCAAATTACTAAACAAAGGTTTCAAGTTATCTGCTTTACCCAAATCTAATAGAAGAAATAGAAATTAAATCTAATAAACAAGGTTTACATATTCTCTATTGAAATTTTCATAATACAAATAAACGTGTCTTGTTTCGGCTATGATTACTTACGTAAGTAAATGAGAACATTTAAAATAGCAAGAGAAAGAACTAAAAAGGAAACCTCGTTAGAAACTGGAAGAAGTGTCTTGAGAGCATTATATGAGAGCAGCGTTAGAGGGGTTCATGTTAGACCCAGCGTGCGCGCGGCGTGGCACTGGCGAGACGAGTCGCGCGGTGCTCACGGCACCAGGTCGGGCAGGCGCCCGCGGCCCTAGGGGCGGGGGACACTTTCCATCTGAACCACCTGCAACACGTAACAAAGCAAAATGTATCTTATAACAAAGTTCATTGTAATAAATTATATAAAACTTACTTTACGCTCCTTATAATAGAGCTCCTCGCTTTCCTTGTCGCACAATAACAAGACAACAGCACCGAATAAAAATATAGCGGCACCCCAACCAACACCATATGCCCAACCGAACTCCCATACAGATCTGTTACCTGCAAATAACAATTTTAATTTTTACAACGTCTCGCTTACTATTGCGTTTATTTTGTCTATATTAAATTAGTATCTTAAATTGATTGAATCATGTTCGGAAATAACCTTAGACATCGCCAAAATACAGGATTTATTATATTTAAATCAAGCCTTAACTAAATTAACTTACCGAGATTTAATTCTGCGGCGAAACACACTGGATAGATGACAAGCGCTATTAAGATGCACATTACTAGAAAAAATATTATTCATTAAAACATAAAAACAATAGGAAGGAATCATTGTATGTAAAAAAAAAACAATCGTACTAACAAGCCAATGCCATCGCGAGAACCGCGAACCTGTAGTATCTAAACTTAGTGCGGTGATCAGTCGAACGTAGTCCCAATCCTGTGAGCAGGGCACCGCATACATCAGCTGCTAGTGTTGCGACACACAACCCGGCTGCAGCCCTGATTTTGAATTCAGAATATATTAATTGGTAACCAACACGGCCATTGATATTAAATAACTCAAATAGATTGTGACATAAACTCACTTAATATATGAAGAGGCTCTCGCGGCATAACAGCCGGGTTGAGCAGTTATATCAAACGGCAATGGCCTAGGAGCTTCTGGATCGATGCAGTGCATGAAGAGTCCTTGTCGCCAGCCGGCCGCCATCAACCAATCCGCAGATGCGAGTCCTAACACCATCAGGACGACTACTAAAAGTCCACAAATCAGTGCTATGACCTACAAAATGAAAAATATGTTTTATGATAGCAGAAAATGATCGATATCTGCAGATATATCGTCGTGTATATAGAGGATATGGATAGATACATGTACGTAAGTATTATTTTAAAAAATCCCCAAAAAAGTGGATCAATTCTATCAATAACCAAAATGATAGATAGATAGATATGTTGTATGTATATAATATACTAGCATTTTTATTTAGACCGTATGTCGAAAACAAAACGACTAAGAATTATTATTTTTCTTATGAGAGTGAAAATGGAGCAAAAAATTTTTGTTTTCAAAGACAAAAAGAAGCGTTTCTCCGACATAACGTATAAAGTACATCATTCATCACACCCCGCGGCAAAAATAATGAACGAAGACCTACTACAGCTCACTCCTTGAATCAAAATATAAGAGGGACTTTATCATCAGCGACATAAAACACAAAACATTAATCTTATGCAAACTTATACATATATATTTTTAACGAATTAAGAGTTAATTCATTAAGATTCTATTTAAATTATTATTATCAAAAATACTAATACAAATTCAAAATTATTTATTTATTATATACAATGAAGTGTAATATTTCAAGGAGCTGTTGTAAATATCATATGTAAATGTTAACATTCTTAGTGTCACCAACGTTCAGACGAGCGTAGACGAGACGTAGGAAAGAAATGAGGGAGGGGTGTAGAAAAACATCGATCGCGACGCCTCCCCTCCGACGACGGCCGACGTAGACCCGGGGTCCTAGCTAACCTATCAGCTTATAACAAGAGCTTATTATTCGTTAATAACACTACATATACCTACTTACATCTACGTAATAAATTATTCCACATTATACAGAAAAATATTTATACCCATTTTTGATAATAGAGCCCATTATCTCTTATGTATTGTGACATTAATTGTTATTGTCGTAATGCCTAACAGATATGTTTTGATTTACCACATGTAGGTATAATGATAATGACAGAAAAACCCAGTGGCGTCGTGCTGCTGAAGCAATTTTGAATATTCTAAAAAGAGAACGCTTCAAGCATTCTTCGCCCCGATGCGATGTGCTTACATAGTCTCAGACGGTACTCGAACCCTTAGTCTAGCCCCCTTCTCTCGGTCGAGACTCCCTGAATAAAGAATGATTATTTTTACCCGCTGCTGTATTTGACAGATTTTGACAATAAACACTTTGGAAAATTTGTTACAAAGTTTCAAAATAAAAACTTTGCTCGACGTCGATTTAATAAAATCGTTTGGGAAAAGGTTTTCTTTTATAAATGGATCCGAGTATAAACTGTTTTTTAGTTTGTACAGTACCTGCATACTTTATAAAATAACTTTTTCTCTGTTATTTACTTATACGCCTAAAAACTTCTTACGCGTCGGAAACACTATAACTCATTTGGAAAAACTCGGGAAAAAAGGCCTAAATATCGAAGAATTAATATTAATAATTAACTTAATGTCTCCAATACAATCGCATCCCGGATCCGAATGTCATTGACTTCAATAACATAACCATTTTAGTATTCAATTATGCCGGAAACGTCCGTCCTAAAGGGGATTATGCTTATTTCTATAATGCATGATCAATAAACAGTTTGTGTTCAGTCACGTGCGTCCAACTGGACGGGATAATGTAGAGAGAGAACTGAAAAGGTACGATGTTTCCGTGTCTCTAAACAAATTTAATAGAACCAACGAAGCTCGAATTTCTACTAATAGAGCTCCGATTTTAATATTCATTAATATTATAGGATAAGATGATCGTTGTGCTAAATGTGCTAAAATGCAATAAGCGAACTCGTCAGAAAGGTAATAATCTTGATAGACGGGCGTCCTAACAACTACAACAATTATGTTAGTCTCCAAGCCACTTCTCCTTTGGGACTTGGAAGGTTGGAGGCTACGTGTATATTACTACATATAGATACATAGAGAAAACCTTGGAAATATAATAATTAATTTAAAACCCAATTTAAATATTAAAAAAAACTATTTTACATATTGAATGTGTTTAAATATAGTATCTAATTTTAAACTTGTTTAAAAAAAACATGCTAAGAATCTATTTTTGCACTTAATGACTGTATTGTCACAGAATTAGACATAATAACGTTCGTAGAGGGGTTGCAATGTCATTACTGCCAAGGTCAACCTTAACCCACTTTCAAATTCAGAGGGGTGTTCAATTGTACAGAAAATCACATTTAAATTCGAATAAACAATCACTATAAGAGCTCTGTGCCCCATTACAATAACGTTGGCTTCCCTAATGGAAATACTTAATTAAAAATCGTATGTATATACAAAAGTAGATTGGAAATTCAGTTAGATTTTTTTCGACATATCTAAAAACTTTTCGTGTTCCAATTTACAGTGTACGTGCACAAAGTTGGTGACACGAATACAGTTGTTTTTTTTTTCACTACCTCCATTTGTAGCGTGCGAAAATAGTTACACACGAAAAGAATAAACGAATTCACTCACAAAGCTGTCGTGGATACTTTCTCACATTCTCGCAGAGAAAAGTTTTATAAAATGTCTACTGCAGTTAATGCAGCAACGGGTACATTTGTAGATCCAGATAAATCCTCTGCATTAACTAAACGTAATGTAAACATAGAATATTAATCCAAAAGGTATTAAAAAAAAAAATTCAAATGAATATATAACTTTTTGTTGAAAAAAAAACTGCCGCTAGCTTTATTCTTATTTAACGTCACATTTTTTCCAGGGCCTTGCGTAACGTGTGACCTATTTCAGACTTTTGTGTAGTTCGGCTATCGTTGACCTCCATAAAGCTCAAAAAGAAAATTATTCTGGGTTAAGTTGTTTATGATTGTGTTAACATTAACCCAACCCATTTTTACGTTTAGGGCTGTGTTGCATGGAGCTTTCGTCGAATTAAAGTTCCCGTAGATAATCTGAAAAGTTTAACATCTTAAGCACCTGTGCAATTTGGTTGGCTGGCATCTCGTCTTCTGTTGCAAACTGCGGTGGTGGCGGCAACACCGGGGGCGGGAGGGCGCGCGGGTGTGAATGGAGCCCCCCCGCGGATTGCCCCGCGCGCCCCTGCATGCGCTCGCTACGGAAAAGCCACGGCAAAACTTTCCACCACCGACCTCAATACATTAACCACCACACAACACTCACTAAAACACTACTATACACCAGGGAATTTCAGACAGTGCATCAACACTTTCAAAACTGTATAAAAGGTTTTGTTTTCAAAAATTAGTTCTTCAGGAAAAGCTATTTAATGATATACAGTAAAAAATAAAATATAGTATAATTACAATAAAAATTATACCCTACACTGTTATTTCATTATTGAAACACAAAACTATTTACATTTCTGCTTTGAAATTACTTAGCGTTGAAACAAAACATTAACATTTAAAAAAACCTACAAATAATAACCCATTATTTAATTCTTCACTGTTATAACTTTACGTTTTTCTACTGTGATGCCATGTAAAAATTTCAAACAACTTGACAAATAGAATTACTACTTAATCAATCTAAGTTAAATCAAATAGACCATTAGAATGGGCTGTGATTTAACTCGTAAATAACTTCGAGCGACTTAATTAAGGAAACCCCAGAAGGATATGGCACGATAAAGTTGACCAAACTGCGTACTAAATCAGTGTTATTAATGTGTGACACTAAAGAAGGTAACCCTAGAGATAAGAGATGACAGGGCACAAACAGCAGCTATCTATCAGATGAAGAGGGTCGACGGGTACATTCATCATAGGTGCGAACGAACGTCCACAGTTAAATACCTCCTCCGTACTCCGAACTAGGTCAGAGCTCGACAAACGTGCGTTTGAGGTGAGGTGGTGTTGGAATGAAACCGCGCACGTCACTACGACAATGGACAAATGAACCCATTTCTAAGGGTACATGTTTCTAATACGAGACACGCACGCGAAAACAATATGTGGTAATGTTGTATACACGTAGATAGGTGCAACATATTTTCATGCCTATAAATGCTGATATATTAAAATAATATTCCTAATAAACAGAGAATGCAAATGAAGCAATTAATTAAAAAAGAAGAAAACCAAATAGACGTAATTCTGTAACTGCCGTACCAATTGTTTAGTAAAGAATAAGAACGACCTTTAAATAGCTAGTAATTGTTTGTAGAAAGTTTCGCTTTTGGTGCACGAACACTTTAACTACAACTGAAAATGGTTTGCAACCAAAAAGTTTACCATAAATTGTAAAGTGCCTGGAAGCCACGGAAACAAGGATTAACTTCGTCCACAACTTTATTATCGTTGCTTTTATTGCAAATTTGTAGCTAGTTCTAGTAGTAGCCTCACACGAGTTAATGAAATTTTTAATAATGAAAATTTTTAAAATAAGGTCTAAAAAAACCTACTTTTATATTATATGAGATAAATGATTGGGAATATAAAACAATGTCTTTGATTCATGACTTAACATTAATTTAGTCACAAGTTTTATATTATTAACGGGGTTTGGTGTATATAGTTAACAGATTACTAATGAAAATCATCTAGAATAACCTTGGTCACACAGTTAAGAATTATTATTTTTAGTTAGGTAAATTTATTCTTTAAAAAGAAAACATGAAATAGTGAAGATTAGCATTATTATCAAAAAATATAGTGAAAGCAAACCGCGGCACTCATAACCCGTAAACCGTAGCGAAAGTCGCCTTGCGCTTTATAAAATATGTGAGAAAGAATATCACTTTTTATGCGGCTATTCATATAATTACAAATTTATTTCCCATGACGTTCTATTACATTGTTTTCGACAAAGTGCATGGGAGTTAGAGATTAGTACCTGTATTGAGTTGCTCATACATACAAAATCGTTCTCCATGTAAATGCAGAAAAAATAAATGTGAACACTAACACACATATCATTATTATTTAAAGAATTTTCATTCCTTAAATGCTGTACTGATATTCCTAAAGCAAAACGTAGTCCAGGTTGATTGAAGCAATTAAATAATTAAAATTACTGAAACAAATTACATATAATGATCATTAACGCCTATTGCGAATTTATAATGAGGTCAGTATTTTTCCCAGCAACCAATTTACTTCATGTTTTTCAGATTTGCGCATTGGTCCGCGCCGGACTCTCGGCCCAGTCCAAAATCACCTTTACTGTGAATTCTAAATTAATACTTCACGTTTACAAACCAATTGTTTCGATTAAAATTCGATAACTAACTTTTAAAAAAAAAGAAAATAGACAGGGAAAGGTATTAAAACCCAGGAGGGAGCACGGTACGGATATAGATGCAACGACGGGGCGGGCGAACCGTACAGAGTGGCGCCAGACGCGAAACTGCCGCCCGCCCTGCGTCGTCCCGCCTTACCGCGCCGCCTCCGCCCGCACTAACAAAACACAGATTACCAAGACACATTTATTAGCCAAAATGCTACTAACTTCAATCGTTATTCATCACACGATAACAATACTGGCAGGCTAGCAACCATTCCAAGTAATTTGAACACAAGACTACATTTCTTGATATTTAAATATAAAAGTCCAGAATATCACACCTGCGTGATCTGCAACCGGGGTTGGTATGATTGTCGTCGTGGAGGCGACCGCCGCCGAGGCCGAACTTTTGAGCTGCACCAGGAACCCAATGCTTGGAATCGACGTGAGCAGGATGTTCTTGATGGAATCCACTTGCTTCTATCCCTAGAGCCGAACACTGAATTCATACGATCTCCCGGCTTCGGCATGTCATATACTATTTTTGGACTATCGACAGTCTCAGTTTCCGGCACCACTCGACTTTTAGCACCAGATATTGCCTTTCTAATACCATTAAGAACTTTTCGAGTTGCATTGTCTTCTTTTGGTTCTAGTGTTGTTTCTTCTATAACAGCTGTTAGGCGTCCTGCGCCTATTTGGGCCTCATGCGTTTTCGTCTTTGAAAATATACTTCGCAACTTGTCTATAATTCCAGGTGGTGCGTCTGTATTCGTACCAACAGTACAAAACCTTGGTTGATATGAAACATATCCAATGGGAGGAGATTCTGGTGCATATTGTTGCGATGGTAATGTGGCAGCACGCCGCGGCGGAGGTTCTTCTTGCAAATATGCGACCTGGAGTGTACTTATAGTAATAGGTATTCTAGGAGCATTAATTGGCGGCCACAATTCTCTTGTAGGCGGAACCGATGACGGTCTATCACCAAGCATCCTTCGAGCCAATTCACCTGGTTGCCAAAGGTAGCTGGCCGTAAGATTGCCGTGCGTCGTCATCGCTAGAAGTATCAAAACTGACAGCAATCCACTAATCCAATAAAGAGACTCAACGCACTTGAAAGGCTTCATGCAAATTATGTACTTTGTAATAGGATATTAAAGAGAATGTATTTAACTTACTATTGAACAGTGAACAGCCTTTATATGAGATATCACTAATTTTGGTTACTTTACAGTTGCGGTGGGACCAAAGTGTTAACCATCTCAGTTATAATTTTTGTCAAGAGAACAAAACTAGCCGTAATGAATTTAAATACGTCAGCTTAACATCCAACACTAATTTAACACAATGTAGCAATATCAATAACTAATAATTATGAATAACCTAACATCCATACAAAAACATTTTTTTCACCACCTATTGATTTTCAAGGAACAATTAATATATACATGTACAATGCCTTGACCCCAAACTAGGATAACCTGTACTATGCACAAACATATCACTTATCTCGAAACAAATATTTACTTTTTAAAATATATCCGTATAATACATAAATATCAATGATATTTACAAATAAATAATACATATTTGTTACATATAGATATATTTGTTTTGGCTTTTTCTCTAGCCACCGTGCCGAATTCTTTACTTTTCATAATTAAACATAAAATAATAACCTAAAAACAAATAAAATAATAACTCACCTTTAATGGTCGTGTTATTGTTACAGTCTCAATCATAGTTGTAGATGCCATATTTAATCTGAAACAAAAAACAATTTTAAATATATTCCATTGCCTATTTTTATATTTTTTAAAGTATTGAATTTAATGTACTTCTATTATCATAATCTCCACTTGTTTTTCCCAATCCATAGTACAAATTATGTTGTAAATATATAGTTTACAAATGTACTTAGGTCAACAGAGCAATTCCAGTAAAATAGGGAACTATTAACTTAACTGTTCTTAAATAAGAAGCCAAGAGAGACAAGTAACAAAATATTGTCATTAAAGTTACTTATTTCATAGTAAATTACCTTGTGGAAAGATGAAAAGAAATACATGCACACTGTTGTCGATATGATAGTGTATATATTTTTATTTAAAAAAATTGGTCAATTTAAATTTAAGAATTTGGAATGAAAGAAAAGAGGAACGCAAGGAACGTGCAAATGAGGTATTTTAATATTGGTTGTGATTGGGAATGGATGTGTGTGTTTAGAATATATGAGATTTGTAATATAGTGTAAATACGATTTAAGAATTTTTTATTGATACAGTCCACTTGTTCTTTTGGCTACACATACAATGCATTGATCTTTTTCTTTTATTTTTAAAAATAATATATATACATTATTGATATATATTAACAAACATTATAAATAAATAATTGTTTTAAATCGAGAGATTTGCTTGACAAATTGCAATGCGATCTATGTATATGATTATAATGTTATGATACTAAAATAAAAGATGATTCACTTTTGTCATTGACACAATTAATAAAGAATGATAACATTATTAATTTATTAAGTCACACAGAAGAAATTAAGTCATCAAAGTATAGAATAACTTATAATTATGCTAATACGCTGTAAAGAAAACTACAAAACTCTTTGTTTACATGTTTTGAGAAATGTCAATAAAGTTAATGCTTATACGGAAAAAGTTAAAGAACTTACCAAACAAAATAATTTTTAGAACTCTAAATAACGCAAACCACAAATGCACTGACTACAATAAATATACTGTAGTTTAAACGATAATTTGTAAATCTTCTTGTAATAAAAATATAAAAGACGCTGACCACCGAACAAAATGAAGCCCCCTCTCACTGGGAGGATCTCACATAGTGCTGCCAGATATGAATTTCTTTTGCATTTTTAGTTTATGTAGATAGAAAAAATATATTGAACATATTCATAATTTTCATATTAAAAGATGAAATTCGTATAATAAGCAGTATATCTATAATATACCATATCTATAAATCACGTGATGATATGTTAATAAATAAAATATAATAATATTTTTAAATAATACGTTACAACGTTAGTAGACTGGTAGCGCTATGATTACAGCATCTTACTGTACCACACGCCATAGACTAGATTATTGTTTTTTTGAATTTATTGTAGTCTTAAAGTCATAAGTTTACTTACTAAACTTTACTTATGTTTCAATGTAAACTTGTCTATAATAAATATTTATATACCAAAAATTTATTATTCTGCTAGTGTGATTGATAAAACAACAGGGAAAACGTAATTGATAATATAATTGGTTATGTTAATTGATTTGTCTATGGTGGTTGAGAAACGCCTGCCGCTCTGCCGGCGACCGCGTATTGTGCTTGGCGGGAATTGTTTTACTAGTTTGTTGCCTAATAAGGAGTTATTTTATCATTATAATGGCAGGGATTAACTCCTTATCCATAAGGGGCATCCGAAGTTTTGGCCCTGACAATGGAGATGAACAGAAGATAACATTCGAAAAGCCACTTACTTTGATCTTGGGTCAAAATGGTTGCGGAAAAACCACAATCATTGAATGTTTGCGATATGCAATCACTGGTCAAATGCCTCCTGGAAGTAGAAATGAGTGTTTTGTACATGATGCTAAAGTTAACAGATCTACTGAGGTTATGGGACAAGTTAAACTTAAGGTATGTATTGTTTTATATGCAGTAATCATTAGGACGACAAAGAAAAAATGTTATAAATTAATGTAATAAAACTCAACACAATGCATCGAAAATAACTCCTATTACCAAATACGATATATATATATTTCAGATGGAAAACGCAAAGGAAGACAAGCTGGAAGTGTCTCGGTCAATGCGCGTAACAGCTCTTGCTAAAAAGACCAAATTTCAAACATTGGATTCTTTTCTGTCTGTTATTGATGAGAATGGAAAAACAAAGGATATATCCTCAAGATGTGCAGACTTGGATACTGTTCTACATGAACAACTGGGTAACTTTTAATAAATGAACGAATTTACTTAGTTTTTATCAATAGATCAAGCATGAATTATGTATTTTAACATAAACCATCAATTTTAAGTAAACAAATTGATATTTGAGGCTCATACAATTACTCTACTTATAAAGAGATAATATTTAAATGTTCACAGGAGTATCGAAAGCCATAATAAACTCTGTCATATTCTGTCACCAAGAAGACTCTGACTGGCCTTTGGATGAAGGCAAGAAGGTTAAAGAGAGATTTGATGAAATTTTCGATGCTGATAAATATTCAGATTGCTTTGATCGTCTTAAAAAAATAAGGAAGGAATATGAAGTTACTATAAAGTTACTGGGTAATAAATATTTTAATAATGACTGTTGCAATTTTAAATAATAAACAGATACATAAATGTAGTGATCAATTTAAAGTTAGTCTATTTAATTTTTTATGCTGCTCTATTTAATGATTCTGTTTAATTTAGTATAATTATGCAATGCAGTAGTTTTAATTCTGATAAGTCGACACCAAAAATATCACGAAAAAACATACTTTATAATTATCTTAATATTGGAAATAAAACTTCTTAAATGCCATTTGTCTTGTACTGTGTCCGTTTTGAAAGACACCTTATACTGTTAAAATATAGTTCGATTTTCTTAAATGATCAAGTTATTTTCGTCCCAACTGTATTAATAAAATAAGTTAATAATAATTATAGCAAATGGTTTAACCTAATACTTCGTTTTGTAGATCAAAAAGTAGCTCATTTACAAGAAAAGAAAACTGAACTTGATAAGAAAAAGTTACACATGGTCAACACTGAAACGAAGATGTCTGAAGCTGAAATAAAAATTGGTGAATTGACCGCTGAGTTGAAACCTGTTGAAGAAAAGTTGCAAGCGATTGAATTATTACAAAAAAACCTCATTGCTTGTGAGTCGAAGAAGGAGAAATATAAAACTCGGTAATTGTATTTTATATGAATCACTTGAAACAAAAATAAACTCTAAATTGAATCAAGGATATAAAGGCATGTTGACTATTAACTCTAGTGATTCATTACTCTTGAGGTTCATTATCAATTTTCTGAGAAGCTTTTATGGATATTAGAACTTAATACCAGCTTAACAAACATTCTATTATATTTAAAAAATCTTGCCTGCAATTATTGAATATAAACTTCACTTAAGTAGATTTCTCTCATGTTCTAAGAGGAGTACACAGGATGATATTTAATTACAATATGATCAGTAAGACACCATTAGTTTTTGATTTAGGTAAAATTACACTATGCCTTGGCGTTTCCACTATTCGTTCGTAGATGGCGCTGTCTAAATGTATTCGCCATTTCTACAGAAGCTAGTATGTATAACTATTGACCTATGTTATTATTTTCCTGTCTGTTTTTCTGTGTAGATTGGAACATGCTAAAGGTCAAGAGGAAGAGTTACGAAAAGTTATCAAAAAAATATTTGATGGGACAGTTGATGAATTAAAACAGAATATTGGTAAGTGTTTATAATAAAATGTTAGTTATATTTGATTATTACTGAACAGGCTTCGTATATGGTAATATAGTTTGAATTCTTCACATCATGAAATTGCGTATAGCAAATCAACTAGACCCCATACTTACTAATAACTAGTTGAACCGCATATATTACTAAAAGTAAAAAAAGCAATAATGAGAATAATTAACTATGTTTATTTTCAGTAAACTACAACGCAATAGCAAATACAAAGCAGAAAGAACTCACACAGTCAAAAGGGAAGATCCATACATTCAACCGTGAAGAAGAGAAGACAGTGACAGACATGTCCTCTAATGAAGTAAAGTTTAACAAGTTGACACTATTAGAGGGTCAGCAACAAGAAAAAATTGATAAACGCAACCAACTTATCGTCGATGCTGGAAAATTAGCAGGTAAAGAAAATACACTATAGTTTTATTACTATGAGTTGTAGTGGTTGAAGTTCATATTTAAATTAACCATAAATATTTTTGTTTAGAAATCCCAATAGATCCCATAGAAAACAGTGGAGATACAGAAAAAGGTATAACACGCATTATGGAGAAGATAACTGAACTTAAAAAGCAAATAAAAGAACTTGAAACTGAAGCTGATTCTGAAGAGAAAGGACTTCAACTCCAAGTCAATGAATGTAGAGATGCCTTGGTGAGAATATTATCTGCTAAGTTTTACAAAATAGAAACAGGAACAAGGTTGCTCTATGAGGATTATTCCAACTGTCCAATAATTATATTTTTTATATCTACTTTATTTAAAATAAACTTTCTACATAAATTTCGTTCAACATATCTTCTCTAGTACATTTAATGTAACAAAAGTAGATACTCGGAAATATATAGTTAAGACGGTATATTTTATTCAATGGCATTTATACTTGTTAGCTTCAGTTCATTAATAATACCTAATATGATTTTTATCAATAATTTCAGTCTGCTCACAGACAAAAAATACTAAGCAAAGAAAGCGAGATTCAGGGTGTGCGCAAAGATATGATGAAGGTCGAAAGGGCAATATCTGATGCAACTGACTCTAAGCAAAAACTTGATATATTGCAAGAGAAACTCAATACTGCTGAATCGTGAGTATTAAAACTACCATTTCATGATGGCATTCTGCATTCATTCTCTACTTCAAAATATTAATTCTTTTATATTATCAAGCTTAATAAATGTATTTAAACCAAAAAAACAAGATCAACCAGTCATTCCAATAGCTTAATTAGCTGCAATGAATCCTAGTTTAGGGTAACGGGGTTGTCTTTGTTTATGTATTTTTTAAAGTTAGTATTTTCTTAACTTCTAGCGATTATCATGCAGCAGAAAGTGAAATGAACTCTGAAGAAGCCCAAAAGCAAATAAACGATGATGAAAAATTACTGGAACAATATGAGCAGGAACTCGAAGAGCTTAGTCAAAAGGTAAGTTGGTCCAGCATGTCACTGGAGCCGAATGCGTAATGATTTGCGCTAATAATCCCCCATTTTAGCATCTCTTATGTGACCTCAGCCATGTCTTACCCCCATCTAGTGGTCGGATGTATAACGTGCTGATATAAAAATATACTATAAATTTATTAAATGATTGTGCAACCATGGCCTTTGCCAGTATCAATGATATAATAAATTTCTTTCTTGTTATTATTAAAATTATTAAATGTTAATTGCAGATATCAAAGCTTCAAAAACAATCAGCTAAACTCAAAGAGAGAGATCTAATTAGTGAGTCATTGAAAGAAAAAGAGAAACAATTCAATTACATTAACAATAAACATAAACTGGAATTGACTGAATTACTTGGTGAAATGCCTGAGAAAAATTTTGCAGTTACTGTTAACAAATTTGAAATCAATGTACGAAAGGAGGTTGATGCTTTGAAGAAGAAAATAAAGGATGTGCAACGTGAAGTATGATGGTTTTTTATTATTGTTGTCTGAGGTTATTTGTGAACATATTCAAGTGGCTCACTATTATGTTTATTTCTAGGTGACAACATTAGAAGCAGATAGAAAACATACCCGTTTATCACTTAAATCGAGTCGTGATGAATTAATATCGGCCGAGGACAAAATGCGAGAAGCTTGTGGAAATCTCACATATGACGCTGCAGTCAATAAATACTCAAGCTTAGTGGAAAAATTGCAGGTTTGATTATGATTTAATGATTACCCAGATCCCAAACAGAAATCTGCTTTTTTCTCAATAATATCAATAAATTTTCTTAATTTTAAGTATTTGTTTAGACTGGGAATCAAACTCGGGACCTCTGCATCTGTTGTAATCGCTGCTCTGCAGAGGCTGTCATTATGCAATTTGTTTTATTTTAGTTTTCCTAAATTTCATAAAGTGCAATTGCAAACCAATGTTTAAATAATCATTGTTTTAAATATGTGTTTAATGTAGAATAATAAAATTTTCTATCTTTTATAGGAGGAACAAAATTTATTACGATCGACATTGTTTATATCTCGCAAATACAAACAACAATTACATGAGAATAAGTGTTGCCCTTTATGTAATCGAGGATTTGAAGGGGAATCTGATGTGAGTGTTTCAATTTATTTCTAATTAAGATAATGTATTAAATCAACATTAAGCCGCGTTTGGGATTGCCTTACCGGCATAACCGCCTGCAGACATTTTAAAATATGTTTAGAAGTTTAAAACTAAACTATTATCTTTTGATTAAGTTAAGAGTTAATTACAATAAATAAATTATCCATATATTTATTTCAGGTAACAGATCTGA
Organism: Tineola bisselliella; assembly: GCA_028551675.1. Lineage (NCBI taxonomy): Eukaryota > Metazoa > Arthropoda > Insecta > Lepidoptera > Tineidae > Tineola > Tineola bisselliella. The sequence continues at coordinate 132,837 of JAPWLS010000321.1, forward strand.
TATCTGATCTCACAACAAAAGTAATGGATGTGCCATCGAAATTGGAGAAAGTGACAGAAGAATTAAAAATTGTTTCAATAAAGAAAGATGATTTGTTGAGTTATAGAACTTTAAGTGACAAAATTAATAAACTTAAAGAAACTGACATACCCGAATTTGAAAAGTCAATTGCCAAATTGGATAAGGTAAAGAGTATAGGGAATGCTTGTGTGGTGACACTACTACTAACAAAAAGTTGCTTAGTAAGCGCACTTCCATAGCAATCAGCTGTAACATATCTGTCATTGTATTGTTGCATAACCATAGCGAGAGAGCTAAACACAAGTAATTAAAATTCGCAGTAACAAATAATATAGAGCTCTTATAATGCAGAGTATTCCATAACCTCAATTGTTTTACTGAATATTTTCGATAACTAATCATATTAATAACTTTTGTACATAACATTAATAACCAAAAAATGTATATTTTTTACTCATTTCTAGCAATTAGAAGAGGCCACAGAATCACTAGATGAACTGAACATGTCTCTAGTGGAGCCAGAACGGAGACTACAAGCTGCTAAACACTTGGCTGGTGATATGCCACTACTGGACCGATATACACATGAAATATTAGCTACTACTAAAAATGTAAGTCTATGATGTAGTGACTACATTATAGTCTAATGTGCTTAGTTGCATATGGTCTTTAAAAAACATAAACACAGATATCCCTATTTCAACCAAGGATTTTATAGATATGTACAAGGAACACAAGCATATAAACACCTGGAAACACATATCGGCGACTACGACAGCTGATAAGCTTTCGAAATGTTGAACTAAAATAATAGGATGTCAATGCGATAGTATACCGAAAAAAAATCTATTATATAAATGGACTATATGTATATTTTAAATGTAATATTTATGATTTATTAATATTTGTTTCGACCGTAAATCGAACCCAGAACTGCGTAACAGACTGAAGTGCTAAATGACGCGCCACAGAGGCTGTCTTAGTATCATTTTTAGTATTTAAGTTAAGTCATATTAAATTATATTATAAAAATTTCCAGCTTGAAGTAATAAATTCTAAATGTGCTGAATTCGAGTGTGACATAAGTATAGATGATGCAACAGAAAAACAGACGGATTTAAAGCAGAAAAAGGGTGCTTTGAAAACTAAATTGAAGGCTAACCAAGCTGCACTCAATAAACACACTAAAAAACTTCAAACTATGGGCCAGAAGATGAATAAGCTCAAGGAAGAGTTACTTAATGTACAGAAGAAGGTAAATTAACAGCAAATGTGTAGCTAAAGCTTTATGCATGCATAAAATACCGTCAACAAGTGCTCAAATATTTTTTATAAGTTACGTAACTGTTCTTGTTTAAATTTAGACAATTCACCCGTCTGATTCCATGATTCCTGACAAATTGCATCTTGTTAGATAAATATTGATATAAAGTGGAGTTATGATGGGATTTCGACTTTTTTGGATTAAAACAAACAAATTCAATATTATTATTTTTATATGTCTCTTAGGCTCAAGAAATAGTAAACCTGCAAGAAAAACTGAAAGAGTTGGAGGAAAATCGTGAAAAATGCGCAGCAACTTTGCAAAAGTTACAGAATGGGACTGCTCCGCTTGATGCGGCACTTAAAGAGAAGGAAAATATTAAATCCGCTGCAGTCAGCAAACACAAGTAATTTTATATTCTGTTTATGCATATTATCACGCTTTTGATATTAAAGGAATACTTTTTTTGTTAAATACAATCCATGTGAATATATTATGAGAATCATTTCAGTAATAATGCGTTTTTAATTTGCAGAGCAGGCATAGAAGACAAACGTTCATTTTTAAGAAAAATAGAAAGCGCATTTGATAAAATAAAAACTATTACTAAAGAAATAAAACAGCATCTTGATAAAAATATACCAAATAAAATGGAGGTAATTAAACAGGACAACATCAGATTAAAGGATAAAAAAATGCAAATAATGAAAGATCGAGATGAACTGACGAAACGGATTGAGATTTTGAAAGATGAACTTACTAAACAGGATGTAAGTATCTAAATAATACCTTTTATCCCTCACTGTGGTAGGCAGAATATATATCCAGTAATACATGTGATTATTAGTAAACATAGGAGAAAAACTATAATCTCTTGGGTATGACAAAATCAAAAACTTTTCCGATGTGTTTCAGATATACAAAAGAGATTTGGATGATAATTTGAAATTGCGTAATGCCCAAACAGAGGCATCTAGCTGTGAGAAAGAGATAGCGAATATAGACGAAAAAATGTCGGGAATGAGCATAGACACGTTATCAGAGAAAGAGCCTTTGATCAAACGCCAAACAGAAATACTAACAGAAAGAGCTACTATTCAGGGACAATACAAAAGTTACAAGGTTAGTATCTGTTTATTTTGTGTATAGTATATGAATGTGGGCAAACTAAATGACGAGAGTATCAGATCCCTATACTAGGCTTAAAGTTGCTTTTATTAATTTTTTGTTAACTTTTAAATGTATTAATTTACATACTTTTCATAGGAAGTTTTAACTTTAATTAAACAAGATTTGGGGCGGGCAGAGAACAAGAATTTAGAAAAAGAATTCAGGGAGAAATTCTATGAATACCACGTCACTAAGGCACTTGATAAAGATATTAAGGATTATTCCTTCGCCATGGAGAAATGTCTGATGCAATTTCATAAAGAAAAAATGGAGAATATCAATCTCATTATACGGTAATTATTTAATATAACCAAAAAATATATATTACATGTTTACTGAAACAAGTGCTAAGTCATTATTAATTTTCAGAGAACTTTGGAGAAAGATATATCGCGGTAATGATATTGATTATATTGAAATTAAAACTGACAGCGCTTTTACAAACGAGTCAGATCGACGTAAATATGATTATAAGTAAGTTATTTTTATTATTGTCTGTAAATCGCATCAAAAGCTCTTTTATGTCCTCTGCATATGGATCAATCCTAAATGTATCGTTCTATTGCCTTCTTATTTTGCTAAATCCTTATTTTAGAGTGGTTCAGTCTAAAAATGGAGTGGAAATAGATATGCGAGGTCGGTGCAGCGCCGGTCAAAAAGTGTTGGCCTGTCTGATCATAAGATTGGCGCTTGCTGAAACATTTAGTTCCAGGTAATGAAATAAAGATTTGTTTTGTTCACAATAATTATTGCTAAATTTTAAGATATTTGAGAAAATAAAAGTTCATATTTTTAGATTTGGTATCCTAGCACTTGATGAACCAACAACTAATCTGGACCAAGACAATATCAAAAGTCTATGCAACACTCTCGGCGATATTGTACAAGAAAGAATGAGACAAAAGAACTTTATGTTTATAATAATTACACATGACAGAGAATTTATTGAGTCATTAGGGAACATCGATAAAGTTACGCATTTTTATGAGGTCTCAAGGAATGATGATGGGAAGTCAAGAATAAAGAAAATAAGATTTGTCTGAATCATTCCATTTATTTTTGTCGTTGTAAGAGTCTGTTGTAATTTTAATGTTCAAAGGTCATGCCCTTTTAATTTTTTTATGAATATTGTTATTTCAAACAATATATTTCATTTTAAACTTTTAAATTGTTTTTATTTCTTATCCATATAAAGGAGAACTGAATTAAAACATCAAAATTTGTTATAAAAAATTAAATACTGTATTTACACACAATAATAACAATAACTATGCAGTAATAGAATTCAGAGGTTCACAAACCTCCACGTGGTTAATGTATAGAATTTTACTATCTTGCAACACTGACATTGTTACACCCAGCTGTTCCGCCACGAGACTAGACGGAAACAATTGCGACAAACACTTGACTATAAATGGCATAAAATCATCAGTAAAACAAGAACAAAATGCTACAAAGTGTTGCTTTTCAAAATCTGAAAATGTTTGATGCTCTCTTTGATAGAAAGTTAAGAGTTGCCTTATAGCACTATTAAATGACTTTCTTAATCCATTGTAAACTTCTTTCACTATATTTAGTGGCGCAGTAACTCGTAACGAATTAAATATTGTCAACAAAGCGTTACAGTACTCTGCTAAAGGATAGAAATCTAATAGGCTTTCTGGTGGTCCAGTTGAAGCTGCAGTATTAGTGGGTCTGGCAACATTTTTAAGATTAAGTACTTTATATGAACGCATTTGAGCCTCAAACTGGTTGTCTGCTTTCTCCAAACTTGTATTGAAGTATGTAAGTGTATTGTTTCTGAATAAGGGTGTCAATGCGCATCTCATGTCTGCTCCAACTCTACCAAACGATAGGCAAAGGTACATGCACTGATTGAATAAAGATTCAAAGGTAGATTCATCTTCTTTTGATATATCTTGGTTTAGCATTTTTGTAAGCACCTCAATCTGAAATAATGTTTCATTTAGGATAGGTGTTTAGATGTACTTCAACATTACCCAATACCACTAACATAACTTTATTCTGAGATTATGGGGATTGAGCTACATTACAGTTACCTCCACTATGCTATCATTACAATATGAATCCATAACTTTATTTACATATAAATTAAGCATGTTTATACTAACTTTTAGTTTTAACCAGCATGAAAGTGCACTTGTTCCACTAAGCTCATCATCCCTCGCCTTTGAATCCTGTGAGTCTGATAGAAATATTGACTTATGTTGTGTCAACACATTGAACAGATGAATACGGTGTAACTCAACCACTCTTCTCAAGAGACGTTCTGATGCTGCAAGTACATACAATCTTACAATAAATTAAAAACAAATTTGAAACCAAAAATCATTTATAAATGCAAGAAGCTACATAACATAAATATTAGTTTAGCATTTTAATTTAAATCTATCGTAAAAAGATATACAGAATATTGAGCCTGTAACAAAAAGCAGGCCTTATTAATATGAAAATGCAATACTGCAATAAACATAATATTTGTACCTACATTCAGTATTTTTAGCTTCCTCCAAAGCATTCTCAAACCAAGCATTTCTTGCTTTAAGAAAATGTAAATGCAATCCATCACTTGTACTCGTAGTTTTATTCATCGTATTATATTGTAAACCAGCATTCAAGTCATCCTCGGTTGATTTATAAACTGTATTTGCTCGCCTTAAGTAACCTAATATCTAAGAAATTGTAGATTAATTTTCTTTAACACCTTATAGTAATTCAACTGGCAGTAATACATGAATATAATAAATTGGCTATTTGAAATCCTCAATCTTTGACATTAAGCTAGAGATTGGGATTAGTACCATGGATAGCTTCTATTGTATTAATATAGCATATCTATTACTACAAACCTGTAAACATTGGGGCAAAGGCAAATCATATCTTAGTTGATTAAATAAATGATATAGTGTCTCAAACCATAAAGTCATAATTTCCGAGGTTGTATTCTGAAAATGAAAAATTCTATTATCCAACAAATACAATGAAGAATTCTCTTTTAAATGTGATAGGTGACCCAAACTTACTTGAATTATAGGAATGTCTTTATATCTCTTTGATAAGTTTCTCACAAACGTAAATATGTCTAAGGCACTCTCATAATCCTCCGTGTTTAGAGCCTCTCGCATTAAAGATGGCAACTCTAATAATTGTAATAGTTTATCGCTCTGATGTTTTATATTACTATAACGACTGCAGAAATAATTATCAAATAAAAACTTATAACCATAATGTTAAGTCTGTTGTAGAAAAGCCAAAACTTAAAATAATAATTAATACCTTTTTTCTTTAACAATATTGCCAGCCATTTGGGAAAAATTTTCACATTCTTTCATAAAACTGGGCATTGTCTCTACGAATTTTGATAGCGAATCCTTTGATCTTCCTAAATCCTTCATTATTGTCCGGGAGATGTCTGCAGTCTCCACAAAAGTTTTATAATTGGTAAATGCCAACTCTTGTGTCTGTTCTGTTATCAATTTCATGTCTTCGTTAAGTCTTTCTGGCTCTTTGCAGATATCATCCCATTTCATTGAGCCAATCTTTTTGATATAGTCTGTGATATCAAGAAAGTTTTCATGGTTTTCTGAAATACAATTATTAAATGCATCATGGTCATGTGCACATCCCGTCCAACAGCTGTAAAACTATCGCAACGACTTACCAGTTTCAGGAAGAATTAGCTGACAAAGTTCTTTTAGTTCAGTCATATTTCCGCAAGGTGATTTAAGCAGGCAAGTTTAAAACAAATTATATGATTACAAACTATTGAGAAAACTGAATTCAGAATACAGAATGTTCATTTTACTTTAACAATTTAAATAGCTGGGCCAATGTGTCATGATATATGAAAATACATAGGTTATCAAACTTTAAAAACCAGCTCAATCATATTTTTGTCGCCACATAATTAGTAATTTAGTAAATTACATAATTAGTAAATTTGTAAAACACATAAACAATAGCTTCTCTTTCTTTGTTGTGATGTATTTATCACTTATAATAGCGCACAAATTAAAATAACCACTGCCACCGACACGAGACATGAAAGTAGTCATAGATAATATAGATAAATAAAAAAAACGTAAATAAATATTTTTTATTGTTCTACTAATGCTAAATATTTTAATATAAGGAAATAACACTATATTTAACCATTAATAGTGTTAGATATTTATCTTTTTTAGGCAAAAATAATAAACTAATTATTTTCAAATCTAATTGATAACAATTTTGCAACCACTGCCTAGATTGATTTTTTCTAAATTTTATTTCTCGATTCACCCGAATTAAAGCGCGGACTTGAAGTCTTTTCCTATAACCAAATAATAGAAAAATAGTTTGTCTTACGCTAGACATTTCGTGTTGATAATCTATAATTTTTCACTAAACTTTTATATAATAATAAAAATTACGATATTTTGGTTCTACGTATGATGTTTTCGTTTTCATCCATCTTGTACCAGCGATTGCGTCATGTAAACGTATAGATATATGATATTGCGTCCTTCATTGTACAAATCGGTGAGTTTTCTATCCATGGGCGTACTTTCCTTTCAGAAATGTATTTAATTTTAAGTGAATTTAATACGTTTACTTTTAGCATCTTAACCTTATAATTTGACAAGAATAACCTACAATAAGCATTTTTTCTCTTGACACTATTTTCATTTCGTGTTTCCGTCTATATAATTAGACATTTATCGATTTGGATATTACAGCACTATAAAGTGAATTTAGTATTAAGATAATCAACTTATAACAGTGTACGGAATTACGCCGTTAAATAAGGTTATGTTGATGTTTGTTTACAAAATGAATCTGGTTATATATGTATCGTGAACTGGGATCTACTATTTGTAAAACCCACTCTTACTGCATTGTGTCAAGTGTGATATTATAATTCACTCCGAATAGTAATTGTAATAATCGTAAAAGTTACTGTATATTACATAGTTGTTAAATTACTATAAGTTATATGTGATGCTATAAATCAAGGTCAATAGACAATAAACTCACAGAACTTTTTTTGCAGTGTAAAAATGATTTAAATCCATAGAAATATAATAGCAATATGGAGGAAACATTTGGACTTTGGGAAGATGATAGAGTAAGTAATTATCAAGTAAAAACTTAGTTCATTGAGAGTTTTTTAAATATATGTTTTTCTACTTTACAAATAACTTGTAATAGTTACTTTTGTATCGAACCTTATTCTATATAAATATTATTATGAATTTAAAATCAAATGTTTTCTTTAGCATGGCTCTGCTGGGGAAGTGGTTATTGGTCTAGATCCTTCTCATCCTGGCGCCTACAGTACTTTGGTTTGTATTTATTCACTTAATTTATTCATAGAATAAACATATAACATTATATTTAAAATAATATTGTAATGAAATAAATAATTGTGTGTGTAACTTTAAATAAAAATTTCATATTCATGGAGTGATTTTAGAATTGGGAAAGAGCAACGAAACCAATTTTTGTACACATTTACTACATTTTACAAAGATGTTACACTACTTATTATATACTAAGCTAACTAAGTATAATCATCAGCACAGACAGATGTTTATCCAGAAAGCTTTCTAAATTAAGTTTTCTTCCTAATTACATGGTTACATTTGATCAGCGTGTACTCTTCTCTGACATTGTGCTTGTAGATCTGGATCAGTCCTCTACATACCTCAACATGTCATATAAAGATTTTAATTGTTATATAGGGGCCAGATAATATGATAGCTGTAACTGATCAAATAGCAGCAGAAAATTTAATGTTTTTATCACAAGATGTTGTCTATACTGAAACTGCAACATTGGATAATGAGGAATTCGTCACAGAGGAAATAATTACTGATGATTGGACACCCGGTGGACAAGAACGGTAAATTATAATATCTTATAACAATTACAATTATTTACAAACAAATGGAAACTTCTAAATAATATTTTATAGATACATTAAATTTTTATGAGGGATGGCTGACCTAGAAAAGTTTTGATAGTTCTCACTGATCTGCTCAAATGATGTGGAATTATGACAGCCCCTCCTTGACATGGAGAGTTGCAATTATGTAATGTTTTTCATTTTAGGGTTGAAGTTCCTTTAGAACATCTAACAAATCCTGTGCTAGATCTCAAGCAAGAAAATGATGTCGACGTCCCTCTACCTACGGTTCAGGTAGGATTACTTCACGTTATTGTAAGTTTGGCTCAGTATAAACTACAGAACAATAGTTAACATTAAAGAAATTCTCTTATTAAGGTTTTTTTTATAGAGTTTCATTATTTAATCATAAAATGTAATTTACAGGATGAATACACGGCCATGCGGCCGTTCCCATGCGACTTCTGCTCGCGAAGATTCCGTAAGAAAGCATCACTTATGAACCATATGGTTGCTCATCAGAAAGACAGACCTCATGCTTGCAACTTGTGTGGTGTCAGATATACACGCAGATCTGATCTCATGACACATTTCAAAGTACATGCGTTTGTTCCAGATGATGGTCAATATGGTGTGTTTCTTTTTAAAATTGCTCTATAAATGGATATAGTAATTCGTATTACTATTAACCTTTATTATTTAAGGTGATGAACCCCATGAGAATGATAATAGTTTTGTCATGCAAAAGAAAAAGCGTGGCAGACGGAGAAAACCAGACCCGGAACCAGAGCCTGAGCCTGAGGAAGAGGAAGTAAGGAATTTATTTTAATAATAGCAATTTATACAGATCAACAGGGTCATAAAGGTCACAGTTAGTTGACATGTATGCTTGAGGTGTGTAATTAATGTAGAAGTAACCTCTAATAGTCTATAGCTATACTATTGAAGTTTGTACATACCATATATTAAACAAATGCTAATATTACAGGATGATGGTTGGGAGAATATGACATCTGCACGAACACAACAATGGTTACGTCGTCCTAAATCATCTCCAACACCCTCATCTCCAGCTTCAGCCGACTCTACTGCATCTGCTGCAACTCCTCCCCCGCCAGTTGACCCTAGAAAACCATTTGTATGTAACCATTGTGGGGTCGGGTTTGCAAGAGAGAAAGCACTCAAGTCACATTCTAGAGTAAGAATCTAATTCAATTCTCTTTAATGTATGAACTATGCTTGTATCAAAGGAGTTAAGATACCTGTACACTTAAAAAGTCAAAAATTATGTTATTACATATAATACGCCAAAGTTTGTATATCACGTCACATAAGACAGTCTGGTTACATCCCAGTTATGCAAAATTTCTTATTTTGAATCATGCCCATAGCACAGGGTATCTTAGTCCAGGGTCAGGATATTATATGTGAATGTATTAAACATATTATTAATAATCTTCAGATAACTTTAAAGTTTTGTTAAAAGTAATTTTTCATATTTACATTTAGATTCATGGTGGTGATTCCCCATTAGAATGCAATGCTTGTGGTGAATTATGTTGGTCGAGGGAGGCGCTAGTATCGCATACACGATTAAGACATCCGCATTTACCAAAGCCGTCGTTAAGACGCCAACCGTCTTATACTGAAGATAATTCAGGTATTTCACTGTATTTTGATAATGCACATCTTTTTTATAAAGTCTTCGCCTGCACTTATATTAAGAATGGGTTTGAATAAGTTGGGGTTGGTATTTTAAGTAAATTAAAATTTTATTAACTTGGAAGTTGCTGAAGAATATTGAAGGTTAAATTATTCTTTGTTTCTAATAGATGATGACATGGATTTCACACTGTCACCTACGCATCAAAGTAGTGAGAGCAATCATTACGTTTATGAAAAAATAAAGGGCCCAGATGCCGATCTGCAATGTCAAGATTGTGGCGTTGCTTTCCAAAGAGCCGATTTGTTGAAGAGACATGTGAATGCTGCTCATAGGTCAGTTATACACAAGTAGTAAGGATATAGATAAGCTCAACAGTCATCTGGTCAAATCTAATGATCACCATAATTTGTGTTACTAAGATGCTATGTAAATACCAAACGCTTGTTCTGATTAAAATATAGTTTCTTGTACTTGAACAGAGATATAATATATTGTGAGAGATGTTTATGTCATAATGATAACTTATCTAGTGTTAAAATTGATGAGGAAATGGTTGTTGATGTGTATCGCATTGTGCAGCCACAAGCGCAGTGGCGGCGTCGCATGCAACGTGTGCGACGTGTGCGGGGAGACCTGCGCGGACGCATTGCAACTACTCGCACACGCAGAGGGACACGCACGCGCCTCGCACAGGTATACATAATATACCATCAACACTGACTACAATACACTCGCAACCATATTTTGCTTATTATTCTAATGACTACAGTAAAAAGAAACTTAAATGATGGAACTTACATTGCTTGCTTTGTGACGCTTTTTCATATGTTTAGTTTGCATTCATTATTTATGGTGATTTTTAATAGCCTTGACATTATAAATATTAATAAAATTCGCTATTATTTCAGATATAAGAAAAGTAATCGTGGCAAACATGGTCCCACTTCAGGTACACGGCAGTTTCCTTGCAAAGAGTGTGGTAAGCTACTGTCATTACTATTTGACGTCTCATCTATTAGAAGACAGGAAATCATTGAGTAAAACAAAAAATGTATAACACGCCGTTTATTACATTCTAGGCAAAGTATTTGGATCACGTAGCTCTCAACAAATCCATGTGCGGATTCATACTGGTGAGCGACCCTATGCATGTAGATTCTGCTGGAAGGCATTCGCTGATGGTGGCACTTTAAGGAAGCACGAACGAATACATACTGGTAAGATAATATTATATTTATAACTATTATAAATTGCTTAATCCACAATTTTTTAATCAAAAAGCGACCCATGTCATCTGAGATTATTTGACACAGCATCACACATGTGCTATCAAGAATATTTTTACCATTTGACTTGTTAGAAGTGAGTAACCAACCTTCATTGTTATGTATATTATAGGTGAGAAACCGTATGCCTGTGCTGTTTGTCCTCGTGCCTTCAATCAACGCGTAGTGCTACGGGAACATGTGCGGTCGCATCATTCTGCGCCTGACTATAGAATAGCTAATGGTAGAAGTTTGTAACAGATGATATGTACTATTTTGGTGTGCTTCGATATTTTCATATTGTAATGTGTTTCAGGTGGTCCGGCATTCATTTGTGGTGTTTGTGGCCGAGCGCTGCACACAAGTACTGAATTAGTTCATCATTTAATACAACATTGCGATGCTAATACCGCTATGAAAAGACAACCTCAGGTATATTATTCAAACTTGCTTAGGCATTTAATTAGCAGAACGTGAATAAGCTTCCTGAGTGTGATTTTAGTTCACCTAGTTAATTATTTAATTATTAAAATCACACAGAAATTGCTTGCAATTTAGTATGCAATAATGCAAAATCTAATAAACACTACAGGCTGGTCCTCGCAAATACAAACGCCGGAAACAATTTCAATACAAAGCTGAAGATTCGGCTGGCACGTGGAGAGAACGCAGTTCAACACCTGTCTCACCAAAACCACGGAGACGAATGAAAGTAGCTGCCGCTGCTACTAGACCTAAAATGATACACACGGAAGACCCAAGAGCTAGAAATAAACAGGTATAAATAATATTCGAATGTAATTGCATTTCAGTATTAACCTGGAAGTAGGACCTTGAGGCACGCTAATTGGAGGCGACTGATACATGTAGACGTTACTTGGGTAGCATTTGTCTCCACTCGTGCATCGCGCTCTAGTTTAACATCTGCAATATCCATTGGAGCAGCGACCAATTCTTTTATTTCAATTTCACCAAAATTAGTGATAATTTGACAATTAGTTTTTAAATTTAATCATTGGTAATTGTTTTAGCTACGACCGCGTCGTCCGCCGCGTCACCCGGCCGATGACTTACGTGCAATACAACCACATCTCTCCCCCTCTCCGCCATTGCCATCTCCACCATTGCCGTCTCCGCCATTACCAACTTCTCCATTGCCATCTTCTCCATTACCATCTTCCTCATTGCCATGTTCGCCTCTGCCGCGATCTTCCCCATCACCGCCATGTTCTCCCGTTTTTGCGACGCAAGTTATTGTTAAAAGGGAGTCTGAAGATGTGTTTTATAAATGTGAAATCTGTGATCTCGAATTCACGAGACGGAATGACTTGTTAGTGCATGTGCCAATACATATATGATAAATAGCAAATTGTTATAACTTTTATACTACTCGGGGTTAACATCCTCTCTTTAGTATATACAAAAATATTTAGGAAAATTACCTAATTAAAAATAGTTTCTTTAGAAATGGAAGAAAATGACGTCACGTTTGAATCGCACTCACACTGGATGAGCTTCACAAATGTTAAAAGTTAATTTATGATAATAAAGTTTGTTTTTAATATGCTCATTGTATTTGTAAATAATGTTCTTTATTGGTATTAGTATTGGTGATTTTATTATTATTTTTATGTAATATAATGTGTATAAACCGATGCACGCACATGTAAATGTTGTTGTTTAAAATTATCAGTAAAACATGTACATGTATAATATAATGCTGTATATGTAATGTAATTTCACTACTGTTATGTTGTTGCAAGAATTTAAGAAGTTAGGCACTGTTCACATGTATAGAATTTATTATTGGCATCAATAAAATAGAAAGTTATGTATTTAAATATTGTATACAATTTTATAATAATGCCTACATGGAATTTGTAATAGTCAATTTGATTGTCTCAACTTTCATAAACCAAGTTTTTTTTATTTGATTCAGTTATAAAATTGTTTACAATGATTATCTCAACTACAGGGTAAACAAGTTAATATTCACTTTAATCAGTGCCTCTAGTTGCTAATCATGAGTCAATTATAAATAGTAATATTTAGTTTAATAGTGATGGTTTTAAAATTAAATGTATTTATATTTTAAATAAATAGCAGTGAAATGACTTCAAAGTCAATGAACGGGAGGGAGGGGCTCTAACCAATATGTACATTACATACATATATGTTTTAAGATTATTATTTTATGTGGTACTGTGGCTAGGTGATCCATTAGACATCTTTATTTAATTCGGATTTAAGTTTTTTATTATTGCATAAATCAATATTAGGATTATAGATTTACGCTTGTGCCATATTATACAGGCGTTTAAGTAAATCATATTATTACTAAATAATAATAAAATTTTGGCATTTAATATTAAGTAATACAACATTATTTGGCAAACTCTATGCTCGGGAGGCATTTGGCACTATAATCATTTATTTGAAGTTTCCATTATTTTGTTTGGTTTCTACTACGAGTTTTAGGGTTAGTTTTAGATTCATAACTCTTACTTAAGTAAATACTTCATATGCTTTCTCTTTGCAAAGAGAAGCAAGTATTTGCACTAAAATAGCAAATCTAGGTCCTATGTACACGCTCTTTATAGAATAAATCCTGAAAACCAGACTGTATCAGTAATGAGCCTTTTGTCCTGAAAAGAAAACATATACCTATATAGATAGATTTTGCAAGCGTGTGTGTTTGGATGAAAAACAGTGTTGCGTTTATGTAATTGGCGTTATATTGAGTCGAACTTTTTATATCACATATGTTAATTTGTAATGTTATTACCTAAATAACATCAACATAATTACAACGTTACACAATAACAAACATACATATGTGGTTTGTCCTATAATATATTAATTGGAAAATAGTCTCAGTTTTTCTCCAAAAAAATTATATGAATTAACAGAATTTATTTTTATCTGTGAATAGTTAATTTGGCACAATTTGTTTGCTTTTTTCTTTTATTCCAATATTTAATTGATATTCGATATATTGGACTCAAAAAAATATATAATGATTGCTGACGTTTTTTTGCAAATAACTTCACACATACATGTCATGAAACAAAAATAATCAGTATTATTTTTATACAAGGATCAAATAGTAGGTACCACGGTTTATTTATCATATTATTAAAAATAAAATATTAATCAAAGTAACAAAGTTTAAGTCATTTTTGTAACAAATTGCTTAGTTTGCGATAAAATCCGTTTTGTTTTTTAAATTATATAAAAAATCAGTATACAGCTTTGGGTTATCTATATTATGTTCGCGATAAATAACTTTTTCATTGTATTCGCCCTTGGTCTCGTTTTAAAGAAACAATTACGTTTTACATCCCATCATAAATCTTCACTCGGGCGTAAAATTAGAAAGACAATTGCCAAATATATTATTATTATATATATTATTTTTTCAGGTTATTATGTTAAATATATTAATTTGATGTGTCAGGCATTTTATCAGTTGGACTGATTAAGCGGTTTGTGGTCTAAATTTTTTTCTTATATATAACTAGTAACCATCTAAATTCTGCCAATTTATGAAAATATTTAAATATTACTGCGAAATTTTCAAATAGGCAATCTAGTTCTTTCTTTATGTTAGACCTGACTTTATTAAAAATCGTTAGGCAAAAAATACTTAGGATAGTCTCAAAGTTCAAATAGGATATTTAATACGATTCCGGTTTATTAAGACTTACCTTCCTATAAGATAGTGATTCTACAGCAATAATTTTAAGTAGAATAGTGTCTAATTAAGGGAATTTGTTTATATATAATTGTAACATACAAGCAGTGTTATTTGATTGTTGTTTTGCGCTCGTGTGGTTCATGTCTTCCAAATAAATGCGGTCGTATCACCAACAATAAAATTATTTGTGGTAATATTCGAAACTATCTTGTTATGACAACGATATGTGTAATGTGGACATATGTAGTGTTAAGAAATAAATATTTTAAAATACTCTTATTTATTCCAGCGTTCTATCCTTTCAAGTCTAGTATGAATGCCAAGAGACGATGTTGAACTTTAATAGTGGACATTTAACAATTTCGGCTAATTTTCTATCTAGCTTCTAAATGTCTGTTACAAACATCATTCAGAACTTTAAAACGGGCTCATTTTTTAAAGTATAGCCCTAAATATTTGAACTGAGTTTAGTGTTTCCGATTATTAAAAAGTGATTACGTTCTTTCAAACCTGCTAATAACTGCGCTATTCATCTAAAAAATAATTGTCTCGTTTGGTATGGTCAATACAATATGATTTGTGTTGCCAATGATAAAATGCTCTAATAATTCAATATTGTGATGATTTCACTACTCAATAACAGATGGCGTTAGCTTTTGATGAGTTGTCAAAATTGCATCAGAATGTCAAAGTATGTCGAGACAACGCAGAAGGGGCTTGCTTCTATTTATTTTCGTTAAAGTTGTAACGTACTGATTATAAATTCGTGAATTACATACTATAAATCAGTCGGGAGAGTAAAAAAGTGACACACCGATGTGAATTTATTGTGGCATAACCATACGACATTAATTTATATTGCGTGTATTAATATAAATTAATCAAAACGGCGGGGAAGAGCAATATGCGGCGAGCCCGCGACTCTTACCCTTATCAACCCTTGCCCAGGGCAGCTACAGACGATGGTGTTGAACATGAGAATGAACGAATGGCCGAGGAGCTTAGCGGGAAAATTCATACACTAAAGCATATGTCGATAGAAATTGGCAATGAAGTGCGATATCAAGACAAAATATTAAGAGGACTAGATGATGATGTAGACAGAAGTTCAGGTTTCCTTGGTAAAACTATGGGGCGAGTACTGAAGCTCGGGAAGGGAAACCATAATTATTACATTGTTTACCTATTCCTCTTCTCGATCTTTGTCTTCTTTCTTCTGTATATTGTGTTAAAATTCAGATGATGATATTTATTTGTTAATGTAAATAATTTGCGTAATTACATTTGTACTGTTAAATATTTATAAATAACGAAAATATATACAAGATCATATTCATAATAAGACTTCTTTTATTTATCATTTAGTGGTAACCTATATAGTCCTCTTAAGACATTACAATAATCATCGCCTGTGCAGTTTTTATTTATAGACACGAACACGGAGCAAGGTTTTTCAAGTTTCCTGGCACAACTCTGTACTGTGTCGATGAGGAATGATATTAATCCACAAGCTTGCTGTAGCTTTTCTTTAGAACAATATTCATCAACTCCCTCTACGAGTATTGTTGAAGGTATCGTTTGCCAATCTAACAGTATGGCAATAGTTTCAAGTAAAGTTTTCAAACTTTTTGTATACATGAATCTTATCATCTTCATATAATATCTGTTCGTAGAATTTATTTCTTCTGGTAATTCCATTATTTCTTCTGGTAAAATATACAGCACTCTTCCATATCTTGCTGATTTTAAAGCGCTTTTAAACATATATTTTCTATTTTCTACTGGATCTTCACAAGAATACGTTACATGAATTTCCATTGTTCATTTGAATATCAATGTCGGTAAGGTTTTCGATTTTATACATAGTTTGTTGAAATCGAAAATAAACACGAAAAACACCCCTCAAATATGATGTAAAACAAATCATGTGCAATAAAGCATAAATAAACATTAGCCGTCATTCCGAATCCTAACATCTTTAGGCCACCTACCTATCTCGAATGGAACTAATTTTTTTGATCATACGTGAGCGCGCATTTTTACTCAGAATTACAGAAATGCACATACTCCCCTACCTCCAAAAAAGAAGCAATCTCCTGTTGGACTGTCGTCAGAATTTTTGAGATTGGAAAACTGCCTATATATCAATCAGACATTTGAGACTTTTTAATTATCGGGGAATTTACAAAACGGGTGTGTGGCAGGGAATTGGTGCAGAAACAAAATTATAATAATATTGCATAAATAAAACAACTTTTTTGTATTGGGACAATACTATATTTACATGTATCAGATGCTTTACAAACATTGTAAAGCGGCCATAATGCCAGCAGCAGCGCTGTACGAATTATTAAAACTTAATTTAGCAGTCTTACTGATATTTACACTTTACTTTCCTTTATTATAATTTAATTGAACTAAGTTAATTTATATTACTATATAGTAACCTATTCTATTACATTCATGCAAAATAATAGTAATGTTTATTTTATAAGACACACGCAAATATTAATATAATATTAAATATAAAGAAACAATATTTTTAACATACTCCATGTATAAGTGTATCGATTACCACCAGTCAAGCTTTATTTCTTACGTCACGAGAATGCGATAATTCTATACAATAATCTGTAAAGCATTTAACAATTCATACTTTTATATATTATTACGGTCAAAAATAACTTAAATATAGGAGCACTGTAAATTATATATGATTTAAAGGGACAAAAAAAAGAAGATGGTTGAAAAGCGTAAAAATAATCAGTTGAATGACGATAAACAGATAAGCGGAATCGCTGACTACAGACATTAAAAGCTCGCTGCATTGTAGCGAACTGCACCGACGACCGAGCTGTGGACGTTCCTCATTTCATAACTCATCCCCAGACGCCATCACAACAATACTAATATAGTAAAATATTAAGAAACTATGAGGCAATTTGGATAATAAGCCAAATATCAATAAAATATGATTAATAAAATCAATGATGATGAATCTAAAGATGTCAAGTGTACAGTTAGTAATATTACTAAAATTTATCATTAATAACTTGTTACGGTAGATAATGTTCTCTCTTCGATCACACATTCATTCTTGTGGATTATTCTCAGTTATTGATTCAAATTGTTCCTTGTCTAACTCTGTCATTGTAAAACTACCATCAGGTAATAATAGAACTACTCTACGCGTGCCACCTGAAAGCAAATAATACTAATGTTGTAGTTTTCATACATAGTAGTTGTGGCAAAGCCATTCAAGAGCGGCATTTTGTCTATTCGCATCGACACATCCAAGTTATTGATTTACCTGGCGATGGTACATCGGAATGCACGAGTTGTGCGATGACTTGAGTGGCTTCCTCCCCGGGCTCACCTTCCACTTGCACAGTCACTTGCTGTAAAGGTCCAGAGCCCTCGCCAGGCAACAATTGAGCTAATTGAGTCGGGTCCAATGTTAATACCTCCTAAAATTATAAGAATTAGTTATTAAATGTTGAACTTTTCAGCAACGACTGAGTGTAAATGCACAACATACCTGCGAATCATCTCTCGTGACATACATAACCTCATCGCCCTCGCCATCAGCAGCCCCTTCGACACCTTCAACGCCTTCCGCTGGCACTAATACTGTTTCACCATCCTCGTTTTCTCCTGTTACCTGAAATACCCATTAATATTATTAAAAATGAAATTACATTAATGACAATGAGCAAATAGAAGTAAAACTACACATGTGCAGTAACTGCCAAACAACGTCTATGTTTCGAAAAAGTTTCACATATATTTTGATTAACTTTTAGATAATTATATTCATAACTCAGCATTGTTCTAATATCCTAATTTTAAACACTTTGTGTAGCGCTTATTTTTTTCTACTACTCCCAGCTAAGTTGAAGGTTTACGCACACAAACAGCGATCATAATGGACGTCCTGTTACCTGATATAAAACACCATCTTCTCCACGAATCATGATAGGATGTGCGTCGGAATGCAACAAACTGACTTCCTCCCCCTCATCAACACCTTCCTCTAACAATTGTTTCACGGCACTTGCTTCTACTTTAACTTCAGTCTAAAACAAATACATACATACATATAGCATATCATTTAATAACACCGACCGTATCAATAAATACTAAACATAAATATTTCTTTATTTAAACTACACTTAATATAATAGGTGAACCTTAAGGACTGACAAAAGACGTTACAATGAAGAAAGGGAAAGGTGCGGGAAAAAAATCATAATAAAAAGAATGAATGAAAAAGTGTTTTAAATATACTTACACCATCTTCATCAGTAAGCATGGGTAGCGAAGGTTGAACATCTCCTTGCACTAACATGCCTGTGGTGCCACCTGGTGACATCTCCACCTGCCAGTACATGTTACTTCAGTAATTTAATTTAAAAACAAATATCCAGCCAATCACAGAAGCTGTGCAGTATCATTTGTATGTAACATTATCTTTGTTTTTTATTTGTAAAGATTAGTAAAATCATGTTCGTTTTATAACCATTGCAGATAAGTAATATATTAATAGTAATTGTTTTTCAGGAAAAACATTTAAACATATATTTCTGTTTTTTTATTTACTGAAAACGATTTCTTAATTCTCGAAATTAATGGTATTGGAATTTGTATTACAATAAATACTTGTTATATTGATAAAAGTAGTATATACTCAAATTTAAACTTCAGTGCAATAAGATATCACATCACACCAACTGTTTGAAGGGAATTTTAGAAATTAATGTTGGTTACAGTGAATTCCTGAAAATGCTTTTGAGAGTTGCAGTACTTTTATACGAATTTAAATCCATCTAAATTTCAATGTGATACTAATGTAACTTTGTTATATGTGCTTAATACTAGATTCAATAATGTTAAATTACCTTCATGAGCATGGTGGTGTGAGGCGGCGTCTGCGGGGGCGGCGGCGGGGAGGGCGTGGGCGGCGGAGTGGGCTCTCCCTCGGCGCGCGCGAGTCTTTTCCCCGTCAGCGGGCAGAGTGTCAGCTCGCGGTCTGGGCTGGGCGATGGGATTGGACCCAACTCTCGGGGGAACGGGTCCTCTATACCATCCGACGTGTCAGATTCTCCTTCAGACTGTGTATAATCACGTTTTATTTTAAACACTTCATATTAATCCAAATTCGAAATTTTTAAACTTAATGAATAATAATAAAATCTATGAGCTTACTTTTTTTACAGGCTAAATTGTAAAATTTATAACTCGAGGATTGGCAATATAATGTGCAAAATATTCAGTTAAAAAAACAGAAGGTACCACTTCTAAGTTAAGATGAGGCCCGGTATTTACTAAGACATTGCATTGTCAATCATCGCAATTTATAGAAAAAGCTATGAATATTATATTATAGAATTAATTACATCAAAATCGAACGACAATGACGGATTCTTTTCTCGTAATCTGATTATGTTGCCACTGGCTGTAGTAATAGAATATCCAGCAGAGGAGCCACCTCTGCCCCGACCACGGCCAGGTGTGCCACGGCGGAGTAAACTGCTTTCACCTTGCTGAACATGTAAAATAATGTATTGTTTTAAGAATTACTCACTTAGCAAAAATACTTTTAGATTACCAATCCTACCAGAAGGATTGAGTTTGTCAAAATATACTTTTCTACATTTGATTCCTATTATAAAAATTAATTACTTCAAAAGATTGCTAACTTCGTTTATAGCATAAAATATATTTTGTTAAATATGTTATAAACGTATATTATATATTTTTTTAATTCTAGGATTACCACTTTCACAAAGGAAGCTTTTTGATAAAGTCACTGTGACAAATGGCTGACAATATTTCGAAATAATTGTTTATTATATTATGACTGAAAAAAGTTGGTATTTTAGAGGACTTTAAGATAAAAACTAAAAAAAAAACTATTAAGCAATAGGTATAATAAAAAAATAAACATACCAAACCAAGTTTTTTATTAAGTATTGTCACGGGAGATTTGCCCAGTGAGCCGCTCGGTCTTTGTACTGTTTTCTGAATGATTTTCTGTCCACACGGGGTAATAATAGTTTTCTCCGTAATGTGTTCACCGGAATTGCCAATTTTTCTTGCCTATTAATAAAACATTTAGATTTATATACATATTTTATAATAATTTAGATGTACGAAATTGGAGACATATGAAAAACTGTTGTATTGTTCTGATCATGTTTCACTTATTGTACTTTGGTAGGAAAATGCTAGCACAATCCTGAGATAATAGGTTGGACTACTAAACTATTTCATCAGGTCTAGTAGCATACCGCACCTGTGACGTGTGCGCGTGTCATACATAGTAGGCCTTTACTAACAATGCATTTACCTGCTTAGCTGCCAATATTTGTTTTCTAATAGCATCTTGATCAATATTAGCTCCAGGCTTACCAGGCGAGTCTATTTTAATTATACCAGAACTCTTTGACATTATATACACACCTAAAACAAACAAAATCATTTATAATTATTTTTTACATAACTTTAACTTGTATTCTTTTGGCCCCAAAGAGAACTTATTTTATTGATGCGTAAATAGAAAAGACTCACCGCTAGATAAGTTTGGTATTTGTTTGGGATCAACTTTGATAACACCCTTAATATTAGGCATTCCTTTTCCAGCCAATCCTAATTTTTTAACTAACTCAGGATCAACAGCACTTTTAGGAGATGTCTGTCCATTCAACGTTTTCTTGTCTAGTTTATTAGCTTTCATTGGACTATCTTCTATAAAAATCAAAGGGTTATTATTATTATATGATGCTGTTTTCCAAGAGTGTATTTATTACAGGGCTATTTTATTTTTGCTAAATTATAGCCACTAGAGGGCGTAGTACGTAAATGTTTAAATCTTTAAAAATATGAGTTGTGAGCAAACCTCCTGAACCGGCAGATTCCGAATAATCCTCATCTTCACTAGAAGTATCCTTCTTAAACTTCTTAACTGAAGAAGTTTCGTCATCAGTAGCACCACACCATGCTTTCACTTGATCAAGGGCTCTGGCTTTACTTGAACGCTGTAAACGTCTGAAATGAACGTTATAATCATATGAATATTCATTATTCTCACAATACAATCGGAGTGACATTATAGTGACCCATATCCGATTTATGCAATAATTTGTATCACTTTTTCTACTATACATGTCTATGAGAATTATGAACATTAAATATATTATTTTTAAAATAACATTTAAATACTGAATAAACATAATTTTGAAATTTAAGAGAAGGAAAGGCAATCTCGTCATGACCTTGATAGCTGTAATACTTTCGAAATATCAGACTGCATAAACACTTTTAAATTAATTAAATTACGTTCATGAGAAAACAAAAAGGATTTCCATTACTGCTTCAATTATTTAATTACATTATGAGATACAATGGAAATTAAAATCTTACCCAGTAGGCGTATATGTTGGACTTTCCTTCTTTGGCTTCAGCAATTGGCTCACAGGCGTGCTTACTTGTTTCACCTTTTTAATAAAAATAATAAATCATTTATTATTCAGAATACAGTTAAGAATTTTAAATGAATATTAACATGTTTTCAAGTGTACAAATATATAATAAATATTTGATATTTACACATATGTAGAATCAAATAAAAGGTCAAAATTTAAGACAATAAACCTATTTTCACCAATTTCACCATTGGACCCCCAAAGTCCGTCACAATTATTGGTGTATTAATTGAACCATTATAAAGATTATGTATGTATGTCTGTACCTTGACAGGTTGTTGCCCTCCTTGCTGTTCCATCTGAGCTCTAAGCGCTTTGAGTTCCTTCTGTCGTGCCAATTGTTTTTCAAATGCCTCTAATAGATTTTTACATGTTGAAAGATTCTCTATTGGCTCCCATGTGTTCTGTTCACTGTAAATTATATTTATGTAACACTATAATCATGAAAAATGCAATACAAAACAAACCCTTCTGCACATTGTAAAATATGGATTGGTCACATGAAAATAATGATGATGGTATAGCAGGAGCATCTAAAACACTATCTAAATTGGTAAAATGTTGTCTCATGGAACAGTATGAAAAGAGTTGAGAATATAAAAGGAGTATGTAGAAAAGTCACTGAGACTATACAATAAGAGCAGACGTGAAATCATTTATATGTATCACCTTTATCATAGTCAATACTTGTTTCATGGTTAATTTGATCAAAGCCTCATACTAGAGTAGAGTAAGAAAGTAACTCACTGAGGATAACCTTCCCATTTGAGCAGAAATTCATATTGCTTCTTCCTCGGGTTGAATCTCTTAGCCAAAATCTTTTCAACAATAAATTCCCCACTTTCCGTAATACTTTCGCCATCACTGCGCTCAGTTCTTCTTGCCACTCTCTCCTCTGGCGGGACTCGTTCTTGTGCATTACGTACAGATTCGTCAGTCTGTTTACAAGAAAACGAAAATAATAATAATCATTGCCCTACAGTAGTATTTCTCATTACCTCTAATTGTGATTTGTAAGGTAATTGGTAATAAAACAAGAGAATGTTATTAGCTATCCATGGAATCTATGTGGGGGTACCGGGTCCATCTCATGGCTGAGAGAAAAAGAAACTGGAAAGTTCCTGCAATTATGACCGAGGTTACAGGTTACAATATTAATACTCCTCTTCACCACGTTCAGTACCCCCTTTTCTCAGCCAAATATTGTAAGTAGCGCACTTTTGGAACCTCACATTAGGGCCCCTCAGTTCCTTCAGCAGCAAATTTATTTATATATTATTATGAATACCTTAAGTTTATTGAAAGCCTGTGTAGCAACCTTCTTTGGAATATTAGGTTTTTTCATTGGATTACTAAAATCACTTTCCTCACCGCCATCCGTGTCCTCCTGAATGAAAGAAACTTGCTATCATTCAAAAATTCAGATTTATGATACCTAACAGCAGGTACAATCAAATCTCAATCTCATACTAATACTTTTTTAGTATATATGTCCGCTGGTACCCATTTGATGATGTAAATGATGTTGCAATACAGAATTCAGGATATTATGTAAAGCACATTCTTTAATTAAAATCTTTCATCTTTAATAAAATACTTCAACTAACAGTAAGGCATATAACAAGTTATGGTGTCTTACAATTTTATGTTTTCTTGGCCTTCCTCTCTTTTTCTCACTAGGCACTTGTACAGGTACTTGTTGATCATCAGTTTTAAGCTCAGTCTGTAAAAACATCTCTAATATAGATTATTGAAACTAACCGTACATACATACTAATTTTAAATGTAATGAAAATAATTTATTAACATATGCACAGTATACACATGCACTTGCTATCATTAAGATTCTAGGGCTTCAGAAAGACTCCTTTCCTAATCATTATATGTACTTTTGACATCTTTCATATAAATTAATATTATTACTGTTTGCTAACTAGAACATATGATAGCTTTGAATTCTCACAGATGGCAACAACACTTTCAGCAGGAGCGTCTCATAAAAAATATACTAAGGGTTTCTGTGTAGAAAAGTACTTAATAATGACCTCAGCAATCGATCAATGTCCTAGTTTGTCACCATCAATAATATCACGACTTGAAAAGCAAATTAGAGTAAAATTTAAGCACAAAATATAATATTAGGAAAATAATTTACTACTCTAGCATGGGAGAACTTGGAGGTGGACAAAACATTAGTCCCAGCTGTAATCCATGCTGTACGATGAGGCATCGGCATTCTGCACCATTGCTGATATAACTTCCAAGAGTTATTATGACTCATGTCACTTCCTTCAGGTGCCGAGGAGCATTTCCATAACAGAAAAGCCCAGATTTGGGCTTCTCTTTCATTCTGAAATTTTAAATAAAACATACACAAAACCCTGAGCACACCTAAACTTTCTAAATGTGTCTAAGTCATTATAATTATTCTAATTTTAAACAAAATATTTCATAGAGTTGATTTAAATTTCAACAGACACACTATACAGACAGAAATAATTATTCTCAGATTAAGATTTCTTAGCATGGTAAAATCTGAAAACAAATAATAGTGGCAAAGAAGTATACAACTGATTGCCTGGTCTACAAATAGTTGTCAGTAGTTTTTTTAGTATTTACAGTAATCTCTAGTAATAAGAGTACTATGCTAATTTTAATATATAACAGATTATTGGGACATTCAACCCTAACCCACCATCCCACATCAGTACCAAAACGGCTATGGTAGGCCTAATTCCATTTGTTTTAATATATAGATAAAGATAATACAGTAGGTACATAACTTACAATATCCTTTATAGGAGATTCTCCAGTACAACCTTCCTCTTTATGCTTTTCAAAATTCTTTACAAAATGGAATACAGCATTACATCCACCACAAACTAAAACATCCAATACTGCCATTTCTTTATAGGCCTCTGTAAAGAACAACTTCTTATAAACACAAAACTCTAATTAAAAATTTAATAATTAGTTATCAAACCTTTTAAGGCAGTTGGGTTCTTGGTAATTTCATCAGGATTACCGACAGGTACTTCCGCCATAACGACATCTTCTGTTTCTTCAGTGGCACTCATTTCTAGCCTAATTAAAAAAATTGATATAATGATAACCTCAAAAATAGGCCGGCGATTCCCGCCAACCTCTATATCGCCAACATCAAACTATTTGTATTGTTGTTACCTCATTATATACTCTGATAACAGTATTCCATAATGCCATACAATATTAAATTTAAATACATACGTAAACACTAAACCGTTTAAAACTCTTTACAATTACTTTAAACATTAATAATTTAACTTTTGATATTAGTAGTATAAGCATAAACCTTTCGTCACACACAAGGACGCCTCGTTCACGATTGTCTGAATCCACACATCGCATTATTTATTTTTAAAAATTAATATTGATATTTTCATATTTCAAAACATAATTTTGAATTGTCACTCACCAAAATATCAGATAGGTATTCTTTGCAATTGAAAACCTTCGTTCACTGACGAAATGGAACAATTTCACACGACAAAAATCAAAATTGAAATGAGCTAAAAAAACAGCGTTGCCGACAAAGCCAAGTCGATTACTTCACGTTGACCGACAGCGTTTGATTTTAAGGCCAGCGTTTTATCAGCAACCAATAGCGTACAAGTATAAATTTATTTTAACCACTCACAATTTAAATTATGTTATGTTGAAAATTAACATGATATAACGCGCTTACTGTTGTAGTGTTGGCGCCTCACTTTGCCGTCACGAAATTTAAGCCGACACTTTTTACCGACTTTTGTACAGCTATTAGAAGATAATGAAATAAATATTGCGCCAAAAGTAGCAGTTATTACAATTTTACAATTTAATATAATAGTTATTTAAATAATTAAAGTGTTTGCCTAATTTGCTCCCAAATATTGCATGTCTTATATATTATTTTAGATAGATTGATAATGATAATAAATTAAACTTTGTATTTATTCTGACATTATCCAAAAGTAAATTATTAATCATTCATTAAATCGGAGACGATTTTAATAATAATAAATTACGTATCAATTGTTGATGTTATCATTATTCTCCGATTAATAATGCTTTAAATAGTGATGTCTGATGTTACTACGATGAGCACAAAATAATTTTAAAAACTCTACGGTTTACTATTGCGTTTGTTTTTATTAATTCGAAATATTTCGAAGACTGAATACGATCATAGCGCCAGTGAGATGTTTTATGATTCTGTAGGCAATAAACTTTAGCAACAATAAGAATGCTAACGGTGGTTAAATATTGAATACTAAGCTAGTGTTTCGACTGTAACACTATTGGTCTTTTTTTCCATATAAAGATTGGCACATGATCAGATTTCACATGTAAAGATGATGTGGTGCATCTACTACCACAAAGATATATCTGCAGATATTAATGTTGTTGATAGAGTACTATCCTCTCATTATATTTAACATGTATATAGAAATATATTTGTAACGAGTTCAGTGTATATAACATTACTACTGTATAATTTGTGACATAACTAGCGCTCAAACCCACCCATTGCGAACGTGCGCGTTTTCAATACTAAACAAACGTGTCTCATGACTGTCTGACTATTGTTACAGGGCTATAGTATAACTATAGAATAGACGCTTATCATTCCTTGCTGCGCAGACGCATCGCGTCGCGTCCTCGCGCGTTTTTGCCTTCCTTCCCGCGCTTGTATTGTGATATGCTTGCATACTACGCTATGAGTGTTCTTTGGTGTTCCTTTCCTTGGTTAGGTGTTTACGTTACTTTACTCTTGCAACGTAGTAATATTGATCTATAGGTTTCAAATGCACCTTGAATTAATGATTCTTATTTTTAATTATAAAAAATATATATGACAATAGGGTAACAATATTCATTATCGCCATGCCTCTGCATTGTTAAAATAAGTAATAAACTATTAGTAAATACATATTTGAAAATAAAATTTTTATCTGTTAAAAAGTTTGATAATGGCCGCTACACACAATATCGTCACACTTGCTGATAAGAAAAAAACCTACTATTATGTGTTTGGCTGCAAGAACAATGATATCTTTGCCTTTAATGAAATTTTATAATAACATTATACATTAACCTCTAGTGGTGTGGGAGCCGTGTTATTGTTGAATTTTGGTTTGAATCGCTTAGGTGGCTATCAAAAGATTGAAATTTATTTCTGATCAACTATATATTTAAGTACATTGCACAATGGCTGATGATGATCAAGACGCAAAAGAATACCGCTGGGAGACCGGCTACGAGAAGACTTGGTAAGTTGTAAAACCATGATTATTTTTAGCCTGCTTTATTGTAGTGTAATGTTAATTTTTGTGTTAAAGGGAAGCAATAAAGGAAGACAAGGATGGCCTGGTGGCTGGATTGGTTGCGGAATTTGCTCAAAAAGCAGCTAAGAAGGCTGTACAGCAAAGACGTGGACCGGTTAGACTTGGCATGATGCGACATTTATTAGTCGCCATAGATTGTTCTGAAGCTATGGCTTCCCAAGATTTGAAACCGACACGCTTTTTATGCACTTTAAAGGTAATGTTTTTCTTTTATACTTTTATAGCATTTAGTTACAACTGAGAGTCAGTAAAATATATTTTTATGCAGTTATTAGAGAAATTTGTTGAAGAATTCTTTGACCAGAATCCACTCAGTCAACTTGGCATTGTTCTCATGAAAAATAAAAGAGCTGAAAAAATTACAGAATTATCTGGCAGTCTTAGAAAACACATTAAAGCTGTGCAGGGGTATGAATATAAATATTATAATCTACGCAGAGAACTGAAGCTTTAATTGAAATAATCATCAATTGAAACTATTATTGATATATATTTTTGCTCAACTTTTTTATCCATTATCATATTTCAGATTATCTAACTTGGCTTTAACAGGAGAGCCATCATTACAAAACACACTAGAACTAGCAAGCCGGGTTCTTCGACTTCTCCCTGGACATGCATCCCGAGAATTATTAATATTATTTGGTTCACTAACTACATGTGACCCTGGTGATATTAATACTACAATACAATCATTGAAGAGTGATGGAATTAGATGTTCGGTTATCGGTCTGGCTGCTGAAGTTAGGATATGTAAGAAATTGTGTCAGGATACTGGAGGGGATTATGGGGTATGTTACCATGTGACAATATTTTTCACTATAAAAACATAAGGCAAGGCTCACAAACAATGTCCAAACTAGCAAGATATACCAGGATACATGCACCAATAGTTGCTTACACAATCTGCCTGGTTAGTAATAATTCACTCAGTATATAATTCACAGTTAATAACTCACTGTTTTGCTCTTAGTGGCATCAACTAGATGGAAAGGATTAGAATAAAAACAAATATTAGCAATCCATTTAGGTCTATTATATACAAGTGCTAATAGAAAACTGTTTATTTTCAGGTAGTATTAGATGATGTTCACTACAGATCATTGTTACTTGAATGTACAGCACCACCAGCTCGTTCCCGTACACTTGATGCAGGTCTCATTAAGATGGGATTCCCGCACTCAACACCAGATGAAGACAAAACCGATAATGCAGATCCTCCTATTACTATTTGTATGTGGTAAGTACATTATCAATTGTAAAAGGTGATATTGGTGTAGGTGATTTCATGTTCTATTGTTTTAGTCACTTAGAGGAAGGTGAATCGGGTGGTGTCGGAGGTGAAGGGCATCTTTGTCCGCAATGTCGCAGTAAATATTGTGAATTACCAGCTCAGTGTCGAACCTGTGGGCTTACGCTTGCATCTGCGCCGCATCTTGCTAGGTATATAAATTTACAAATTTCAATTTTTACAATTATATGTGTAAACTAACTAATAATATAGTAGTGAATTATAAATATACTATCAATACAATATGTTATGTTTAAATTAATACTCAAAGTAACCTAAAATTGAATGTGCACTCGTAAATAACTTCAAATGGGAAGTTGATGGGAATCAACTTGTGTTGGTTTATTTGATTTATCTGTTTCATACAGTAAGCTTGATATTTTTACAGATCATATCATCATTTGTTTCCTGTAGAATCATATGAAGAGGTACCTAATGAAGGACAAGCACAACACTGTTTTTCATGCATCAGACAGTTTAGTGATCTTGATAAAAGTGTATGTATTATAGTATTTTTTAAATTTACTTATTAAGCTGTTTTGCGTAGATGTACTAGTACAAATGTTGAGTTCACTTAGATTTCCATTAACAATGACATATGTTTTTTTAAATTTATTTTAAAGTTATTGAAAACTAATTTCAGATTTACCGCTGCGGTAGATGTATGGAGTTTTATTGTTGGGAATGTGATTCTATAGTGTCTGGTACATTACACTTATGTCCTGGATGTGCCTGCAAGCCCCATCTGTATCTGAGATTACCACGATGATACTTTACTGATAGATTACAAGGAAATACAGTAAAATCACAAGGAGGGTCTTACGCTACATCAGGAATGAGATATTTTATACAAATGTGCTGAAGTTTAGTTTATTATTGAAATGAAAAGACTCGAAAAATAAATTAGAACATTTTATTTATCACATTCTGGCACTTTTTTTTAACCTTTTTTGAATTACTAAAGCACCACTATTGTAATTCTTTAATCACAGATTATAAATTACTTTTACAAGTGTAGACTGTCACTGGCTAGCTTTTTATGAAATACCTAATGAGAATACAAAATCGAAACACTTTGTGCAGTTTAAAAATATATCTGAGAAGTTGAGTTGCTTTACCCAACTGTCATCTAAAGATCTAAGTGTAGTTTAATTACGAAGGTTTCATCCTTTCATTCGCTTGTTATATTCATATAAATAATAAAAAACTAGTTTGCCCTTATATCTATCTTAATAGAGACATATATAAGACATGCTTTGACAGCTGAGGGCTAAAAAATTTCAACAAACTTAATTAAAAATCTAAAATATATTGGTGATCAAAATAATCTAAGTACATTTATAATGAATTAAGTAAGTAGGTGTAGAATATAATTTGTCTGGAGTGAAGATAATTATAATGTTATAAAAATGCTTATTATAAAAACAGTACAAATATCTAGGCTTGTATATTTTGAACAATAATATTCGATTGGTAAATTACGTAAAAAATGGACGAACATTTTATGATTAATATTCAATATATACGTTACAACACTATAACATTTATTTAAATACTAGTTTTTTTACTGTGACCTCTAGATATACAAATATGAAGCTACAAATTTTGTTTATATAACAACCATTAAACTATTATATATACTATATGTATTCTAAGTCGATGGTTTTTAATGGGTCAGTGAACTTTTTAATATAGATAGATTTTTGGTAGGTACTTAGGTGCTTATATTTTTGTATAAAAATAATGATTCATTTTTATTGGTTGTTACTATGGTCAGAAAACTTCCGCACTCGGTTTAGAATTCTCCCACGCGCGGTAACTAACAAATATACTTAAATGCGCCACGATATTGAAATAGTGTAGATAAATCTGTAAAATGCGAATCGACGGGTTTATGTGTAACGTGTTTTATAAAATGTTTATATTTATTATTTAAAAATATACATACATTACGTCCAAAACATATTTTATAATATTTTGTCAATAATTATCACAGCACAAAACAGAATTGGCTGAAAAAATGCTTCTTCATGTTATAGAATTTTAAATTTGAAAACTCAATTTTATCTGGTTTAAGATTTCAAAAACTTCAAACAGCGTCGCTATCCAGAGCTTTATTCCGAGTAATCCATAAAACATTAGATTTCTGATAATACTGTTCTATTTGCAATAAAGACCTACCCTTTGTTTCTGGCAATAATAAAAACAGTACCACAGTAGCAATCGCTGCCGACGTCCCAAATATGGCAAACACCCCCGCCATGCCGACCTCTTCGGCCATAATTGGATATAACTTTGTAAAGCCAAAAAGCACAGCGTTAAATATGCA
The DNA here is from genome assembly GCA_028551675.1 of Tineola bisselliella. Lineage (NCBI taxonomy): Eukaryota > Metazoa > Arthropoda > Insecta > Lepidoptera > Tineidae > Tineola > Tineola bisselliella. Next base: position 164,298 of record JAPWLS010000321.1, read on the forward strand.
GAAAATATAACCACCGCACAGCCCCCTTACTTTGGTCGGCAACAACTCTCCTATCATCAGACCGGGTAGTAAGAAAAACCCTAAAGTATTAAAAGCTACATAAGTTAGAAGCAAGATAGGTGGTGTGAGGCCCTCGCCCATGCCTCTGCTGAGGATGCCAGCCATAGCTAGCGTCGTGATTGCTGTACCAGCTCCTGAGATCAAAACTAAAGTGCGCCGCGTCATTCTTAGAAGAAGTATGCAAGCTAGGACTGTTATACCTAGACGTACAATTGCTGATGCATTCGCTGCGGCCTGAAAATAATAGATATAATTGTTTAATAACGTTGTCCTTTATTAAATCCGGTGACAGACGGTCATAAACCTAATTTTTATTGATAAACTTTTTATCAATAATATTTAAACATAATTAAAATTTATCATCATTTATAATCCTGTATAGCAATTAACAATTATTTATTTTTCGTTTCAATATTCGATTATATATTTATTGTCACATATTACAACGGACGACTTCATTAATAGTTCATTTACACACGTTAATGAATGCAAGCGGGGTCAGGAACTTTCTGGAATTCTATAACCTATAAGTGCCATTGATACCAGCATCAAATGTCAGCGTCACTTCACCCTATGTCTATCGTGTTTAAAAATGTATATCTAATAAAACTTACATGTGGATCCATTGACCCGCCAGCCGCTTTAAGTATATCGACCGCATAAAAAATAACAACATAGCTGCCAGAGAGTATTTGTAAAATATTAAATGTGTTAATTAGTAGCAATGGCTTTAAAACCGATGGCCTGGCGATTGTTGCGAAGAACTTCAGTTGCTCTTCGCCATTAGCTTTCTCCTTTTCACGGGCTGAAATTAATTCGTGGAGTTCTCTTTGTGCCTGGAAAGATATTATACTTAATAATTATTAGCAATTTTAATAATATTATACGATGTTTGGAGAAATTTTTGTGAATCTATTGTAAGTAAATATTACATCCACTTCCGGGTAAGACGGAATCTTATAAGTATGGTCAGGCAAGCTGTCAGATGTGTTATGTTTCATCTGTCAAAAATCACAAGTTTGACTTGGCAACCAAGATCTTGGTTAAAGTATAACGTTAAAATACGGAAATACGAGGCACTATCATTTAAAAAGTACTAGTTGCCGATTTACTCAAACTTTGCGGTTATTAGGAATTACATTAACCATATTCGATTATTTCTACCCCATAAAATATTTAATGTCATTTTGTTAATCAAAATATCATTACTTTAGCTCATAAAAATATAATCTTATTTCGAAGACCGAGAGCCATAATTTTGCTGTTAATGAAGTTACTAAAATTTTTATGTAATATTCACTCTTAAGGGGGTCTTCTAGTCTAGAAATTTGAAAAAATCGAAATTTTTTTTTTCATATTTCGATAGTTTAGATATTCAAAATTATTTTCAAACTTATATATTTTAATAATAAAATATTGTTTTTAATAATATTTTAATATTTTATAGCGAAGAAAAGGCTATTATTAATCATACAATATATAATTATATATGTTTTTATACTTACATGACTGTTAAAACGCGTATTCATTATACGGACACTCTTACGTCCATAACTTAGACTACAACTGAAAAATCGCTTCGACCGTCACTCACGGCCTTAAATATTTTTTTTTTGTATAAAGTTGTTTTGTTTATAACTATTGCTATTATAAAATCAGTACTTAATTAAATTATATTACTTTTGAAAAAAATAATTAACTTATATAAGAAACAATTTTTCTTCAAATTGAAATTAAAGTGAAAAGTGTCAGAAACTGGGTCAGTGTCAATAACTGGGCCTTTTACCTTAGTTGCCGATTTACCCAAACTTTGCGGTTATTAGGAATTTCATTAACCATATTCGATTATTTCTACCCCATAAAATATTTAATGTCATTTTGTTAATCAAAATATCATTACTTTAGCTCATAAAAACATAATCTTCATTCGAAGACTGGGAGTCATAATTTCGCTGTTAATGAAGTTACCACACCCCTTACTAAAATTTTTATGTAATATTCACTCTTAATCAATAAATTTTTACAAAACTCTTAGTTTATTATGATAAAGATGTTTTTTTGCTATATCTCTTTATAGGAGTCTTATGAAGGAAATTTTAGTGCTATATAAAAACATAGTCAATAAGATTTTTATGCACGCGATCTTATGATTTAAACCTAGCTATACCTATGTCTTTAAATTGCTATTTGAATGGAGAATAATGATACACGTGTTTGATCATATCAATCACGATATATTGTTTGTTAGAACGAACAAATTTTCTAAGAAATTTTCTCCAATTTTCCTCGAATTACCAACCAATTAGGGTGATTTTATTTTTAGATGCATTATTCCAATGAGTCGTTTTTTATTTCAGTTTTTCTACGAATATTTGGTTATCATTTGGGTTTATTTGTTTTAATATTCATCTATAAGATTCGATTTTTATTTTGCAAATTCTCAAATATATTAGTAATAAATGTATGAAACTTACAATTTCTGGATGGCCACGTAGTCGCGCAAAAGCGGCAGATGCCTCGTGAAAGCGTCCTTTTCTTGCAAGCCAAGTGGGGCTTTCGGGTGAAAAACATAACACCAACAATGCTAAAGCAGGTAGAACTGTGCATAAATGAGCTACTGACCGCCATGGTAGACTGCCCCCTGTCAATTTTAAAATTAATATAAGCATATAATTACAATTAATAGCAGTTAATTATATAAATATTATTTTTTAGTAAAGTAGTAATCAACGTCCTATAGCTCACATAGACAAAACTCTTCTTTTTATACTGCAGAGTTCTATAACTTAGTATATCGAATGACGTAACTAATCAGCGACGATCAACCATTGGGCTAAAAATGTAATTTGAATGAACCGAATTTGCGTGTCTTACTTTCTCGTTAATTTTGATTACTATTATTATTTTAATCCGACGTTTCTAAAATAAATGTTACATTTCAAATATTAACTTTTAAATAGAATTCAAATAAATAAAGGAAATTGGACAACGTCTTCATGCCTAACAAATAAACGATTTACAGAACACGTATAATTACATAAAAATTGCATAATTACCTAAAGCATAGACGTATAACACGCCTAAGGAATACGCTACGAATGGAGTGCCTATTAGTAATCCACGTAACCGGGGTTCTGAGATTTCTCCTAAATATACCTGTAATAAATATGAATAATCATTCTCTTACAACCTTGAATAGCCATATCATATAATTATTTTTATTGCGTCGCTTAACATAACATTGTTGCTACAAGAAATTAGATTTTAAAACAGCTTTTAGTTATATTTGAAATAATTTTTTCTAATGTATTTTTCTAATATTTTAAAGGGTCAGTTTAGTTGATGGCCATGTATAAATCTTTGAAAGTAAACTGTGTTATTTCAATTATTGTAATATTAAATATATTTTTAAAAAATAGTCGTTACTTCGTAAAAGAAAGAATTCATCGACTTGCCTGTGAAGGAGCAGCCATAAGTCCGACGGCAAATCCACAAATAATTCTACCAAGCAACAATAATGCGTGTTGACCAGCTGAACCTATTAAAATCCACCCCAAGACTAAAGGTAAGGTTGATACTTGCAGAGTTCTTCTTCTACCAATAGCTTCCATTACGGGGCCTGATATCATTGAACCAAGAGGTGTAGCTGCAGAATGTATACTAGCTGTCAAGGGAAAACAACAAAGAATCAAAATCAAAAATCTTTATTTCGCTTTGGCGTAGAATAATTTAAATTTTAAATTGGATTTGTAACATTTGGGAGTAGTTTGTAAAATAACAGTTTAAAAAAGCAACTGTCAATTGCTTTGACCAAGATGCCCAATGCTGTGAGTACGCATTTAGTTCTATAAAATATTGTTAACATTTAATAATAAAAAAAGAAGAAAGAATATATTTTATTCTTTCTTGTATTCATGGAGGTAGTAAAACAAAAATTGTTTATATTATTACGTGATTTATCTTTACAAAAAAGTCAAGTGCATGACTTAATGCATTATTTGTAATATTCAGTACGTATTCATGTAAAATGTAGAGGATTTCTTTATAGCTAAACAAATTATTGTATAATAAAAGAAACCGTTTACAATGATATTTTGTTAGCCATTTACTATCTTATATGTATTCCATGACCATTACAAATTTTCGAACGATTTGTGAACATAACTAATTTGTAAAACAATGAAATACAAATGCATAAAATTAACTAAACAGAAAAATATATTTTAAAACCATATGTTCATTTACAAAGGAGTTTTACAATTAATAAGTTATTTGTTTTGCTGCACAATTATCTTCTTTCGTTCGTTTGTTCATTTATTATACATATGGGCACAAAATATGAGTATTATTTTAGCTTTGTTAAATAAAAAACAAACGAAATATAAGTTTCAAATTAAAAGATACCGGTTGATGTTATTATTTTCATTTCGATTTCCTTCCATTGTGAATTGTAATGCTTACACGCGCACTGTAAATTAATATTTTCTACGAAAGTACTGTCAGTTTTATTATTGTACCTACCTGTGTTAAGAGTTAAATTAATATTTTTAAAATGCATCGATATTAAATATTGTAGAGTTGACGCCGTCAACAAAGTTGTTACGTTATAATAAAAAGATTGATTTATCGGAACAATATTTACAAATATAACATTTTTCTTTTTTTTCTAATTCTTTTATTTACCTACTCATTTTAAAATATTTAGTAGGTATCATTCCGGCCCATCTAGTTTACACACCATGAGTAAAATTGTCACAAATTTACTTTGACATGTCTTCTCTAGTAGATAACTCAATGATAAATAATTCCTAGTTCCTATGAGCTAGGTCAGAGTAGATTTCCTTAATGGAAAAACTAGATTACTTTGTTGTCAATAAAACAAAGTAAGCACAAAACTTTATTGCTTTTTTAACGAGTTTTATGTTGTGGTGAAAAATAAATACTATTTTCTAGTTGCTTTGATGATAAATATTAAATGGACATTTTTATTTAAACTCTATGAATAAATTTCAATGTTCAATATTTTATCTAAAACCATGCTTTGTACGCATGTATGTACAACAGCACATGATTTAGTGAATTTGTGTACATTAGCTGAATATTACCTATCCAAGATCCCATGTCGTCATCGATCCTCATCGTTGTGTTTTCGTCACGGAGTTGTGGCAATGCGACAGCGGAGAAGCCAATGGGATGACCAGCGCCCGCCGCTAATACTAATACTGCACATGTTACTAGACACTGGGGAGAGAATAACGTTATTAAAATTACTAGAAAATGTAGCACAGGGGCGTTTTAAAGATTATTCCAAACAAGCGAACTTGATACGAGGGAGGTTTTTTAAATGCAGAAGATCTCATAACAATCATTAATGTTAATTAGTTGTTAGTTGAAATTTTATCAATTATATAAATCATTTAGAAAAAGAAATTAAAAGTAGAATGTATTATACTTAATTATGCTTTCTTTAAAAATATAAATATAAATAACTAGAATACACATAAACTCGTAAATTTAAATGTAGCACACGCACACAACCTAGGAACAATAACGCATTTTAATCGGTCACTAGTGCTCTCTGTAACACGATATATATTCTGTTTAAATCAAATAGAATTAATTTGTTCGTATTTTTTTATTACTAAGTAATCACGCATATGTTTATCTAATTTTTACGCAATAATAAAAACAAATTAATTACATATTTTCCCCATAATCACTTTAACCTT
>JAPWLS010002531.1:0-12973 GCA_028551675.1 Tineola bisselliella
GTCACTGTCAAATCCATAATTTCGTGAAAAATTACGGACCCGTAAGTGTTGTTGAGTAGGAAACGCCCGTATTTTCGTCAGAAGTTTGTGCGCCTGAGCAACACCCCAGGGGGGCTACTCAGGCATATCCGAAGTTTCGTAATACGGCCGTCACCTCTGTAGCTTAAGTGAATTTTGACATATAAGCCCGTCCAAATTCCTGTCAAATATCCGTAAAATAAGTCTAGAGTAGTCAGCCGTCGTGACGTCGCTGTCAAATCTGTAATTTCGTGAATGATTACGTAAGTGTTCCTGAGTAGGAAACGTCCATATTTTCGTCCGAAGTGCGCCTGAGTAGCCCTCCTGGTACGAGGAATCCCCTCTCCCCGCATACTCGCCGATCATACCGCATATCATCAACGGAAATGATCAAATAAGGACTTTATATGCTCGGCGCAAGGGTGTCGTGACAACAGCCTCCCCGCGTCAATGGCTAGTCGCGAGCCCGAGAGACACGCGGCCATTCGGGCTATTCCGCCCGCCATTCTTGTTTCAGAGAATAAATAAAGTAAATAAATAAATTAACGTTAATGTTTTTAAATTTGTTTAATTACAGTTGGAAAATGAACTTGGTCGTCTTTTTGCTCTTATGCTGGAGAAGCAACGTCAGAATGCGAGGAACTCTGAGAAATTCATTCGGATCCATGCCGTCCCCTACTCCAAGAAAACATTGATAATGCACAGGATTTGAACACTACTTCCCGAAGGACATAGATTGGGAACCATTTGTGTGGAATCCTGCATGTTGAGTTACTTTTACTGGTTATGCATGTTATGATTAGATATTTGTAAGTTTTTTATCACTATTTTATATTTAATATATTAAAATAGAATTTATACCACTGCAATACATGGTATTATGTCATACGCCATCATTATAATCTTCATTTCATCAAACCCAAGAGAATAATCAACTCATACAATAGACCAGCACCTAAGTTCGCTCTGGAGACGACAGTGGAAGAGAGGGAAAGCCGAGCCCATCGTAAGTACCTTTCTATTCCGTTCCTGGATACTGTCCGTCAGCCAGCATTTTATATCACACAGGAGAATATAGTGGACTGTATGTAGTAGGAAACAGGAATAGGCGGGATTGCATATACATTGACTTGATGTGAGATGCTGCCAAGTATTGTTATAGTAATTTACCAATTACTTGATAAAATATTTTGCATATGCAATGCAGCAGTTACTACAAATCATTATGCCAAGATGTGTCGTGCAGATCTCTTTAGAACTTTGAAATTGTATGGCAGTTGATTCCTGGAAGTGCATCTCCTTGGATCCTCTCAATTTATCCATTTTCTCACGGCACTCCTGTGGTTAAGGTTACGTAGTGAATATTTTCTATATACTCTAAATTCTGTTGTAATAAACTAAGTACAAGTTAAAATAAACTACGTATATGTGAAGGTGAATGTTATTTCTGAGACCTGAATTTCGGCATTGTTGCGATTATCCGGTAGACGATTTAAAGTATCCTCGCACAATGCGTCTTTATACTTCATCCGGATTGCAGTTCTACTCGTTGCCGTATTTTTGGATTCAAATTTACTATTCGTAGTCTCGCAAACTTAGGCGAGCTGATTGAATTCGTGACCAATGGGCCTACAAAATAAATGATCAAATCGCTCTTTCCGTCGTAATGTATGGATAATGGAACTGACAGATGCTTCGTCAGTGCCTTTTTTGAAGTGGACAAGAGTTATTTAACTTACGGTTTACGTGCCTACGTTTAGAGTGCCATGTTTTCCTTTTTTGGGTTCTTCTTTTGGTTTGCGGTTTGTTGATTTGTCGATTGATGACGATACTTGCATGTTTCTTTCAGGTTATTTCTTCCGTCGCGTTGCGTTTTGCAATAGATACAACTTGCAATTTTTTTTCCATTGTTTTATTCACTGTCGTTTTCTTGTGTTGGTAGAAATAATTGTGCCAGACTTAATTCGTCTTGACTTGTGAATTTATTTTCCGAATCGACCTTAGAATAAAGATTGGGCGTTGGCGCCTGAACATTCAGAATGGGGTGATGCTGGCTCCGTCGGTTTGAAGTCACCATCTTCGGAGATGTCGCCCATAGGCACTTCGATAGGCATGGCCGTAACTCTTGTTGTCTATCGTCTGCTCGAGGTGTCAAAACAACTATTAAATATTTGAATGCATCCCCCCTGGTGTTAGAATAACATCTATTCCTTCTGCGTTGGCAGCATTTGTAGATTAAATATGATATCATTACGGTTCCTATTATAAGAGTGAACCAACTAGTGTATTCTTTCGTAATGGATTTTGATTTCATTTTGTTGAGTTCTTTCTCTTGAATATTGATTTGTTGTCTTATTCTACTTAAGCTATCTAATGCAATTTTATTAATTTTAATCGGCAACAATTCAGGGATTTATAGATTCTTCATTTCTTCATAATATCGGGAATATTTTTATATTTTGTTCTAAGATCATTTACTGCTCAAATGATACATCATAGTTCGCATACATAACCTTTCAGTATTCGGTCGCAACATGCCCAGAGCAAACCAACAAATTGCACTGTAACTTGTATAATAAACTAATGCCTCAATCAACCATGAAGACATATATTTTAGAAAAAAATGTGAGCTGTCACGGGACGCCTGACAGATGTGAAACATCATGGTCGTACAAGTAATAAACATAAAAGACGGTACTACAGGGACCAATTATAGCATAATGAAAAACATGTAGTATTACGAATTTATTACAGAAAATGGTGATTTTAATTAATAAACATTTATTTACATTTAATACAAAAATTAGATATTAATTTCAAGTTGCCACAACTTTTTCATCTGTCACTTCAGTAATAGTTATATTCGATGTTTCCTCTAACGGTATTACTATGACAATTGGTCGATGATAGCTGAAGTACGTTACAAAAGTATTGGATATAACATTATCAAGATATCTCACAAATACAGCATCTATTGTTGTTCCATATCTGGTAGTAGGTTCTCTTGAATTATTATTAATTTGCAATTGAAATTCTTCTTGAAGGAACGTCATTAACGGCATTGATTCAGCTTTTGCAAAATTTACATTAAAATCTCCAGCTAAAATCAATGGTATTTTATCTTTATCCGTTTTTAAAAAATTATTGAACCTCTTTGACTATAAGGAAATAATCTCTCATGTAAAAATGAAATTATATTATCCATTTTGTTATTAGGTGAAATGTATACTACAATCATAATTAATTCACTTCCATCTTCTAGTTTAACATGTGAAGCACACATATCGCCTATAGATGTTTGGGAGACATGAACTTCTAAAGCACTTTGAACTGCTATATCCATGTTGAGTGTAGTAATATGTGAAGTATTGTTATTTTAAAAAAGCAACTCCAGCAGCTCTAACATTTTGTCGTTTAAATTGAGCTACACAATGAAAATTAGGTAAGTCAACTGGTTCATCTGCAGGACACCATGTTTCAGTTAGTAATAAAAAGTTACAATTTCTGCAAATAGAGTCTTGTAAATCAGCAGCATGTTTTCTGAGACTTTGGCAGTTTAAAGTATATATGGATAATTTATTTCTGGAGTACATAAAATCAGTGATCAATCCTTGCAATGTAGTAAGTCGGTTTAAAGATAATCTTTTAAATTCGTGCTGTAAACTTAAAACTGATGGATCAGCTCTTCTTCCATGATGAAATTTTAAATCATCCTTACTGTTACATATAAACAATCCTTCAATACTTGTTAAAGCTACGTAAAGTAATGGAATACTATGACTTTTACTATACTCATACACCACCTCGTCATATGTACCTCCTTGAGACTTATGAATAGTCATAGCACATCCTGATATCAATGGAAAATGATTTCTTTTTCCCACAATTGTTTTATTATTATTAAGTGATATTTTCGAAGTTCGATGCACAATAGGCACAGCTCGTTTATCGATATTATGTTCCGCAACAAAGGCAGCAGCTTTTCTTCTAGCCACTGTACCAGTGTTTTTATCTGGAAAAACGAGCCATATGCGAGTAGCTTGATTTTCTTCGTTTTGTTCGATATGAATCAGCTTCCCAACGGCGCCATTGGCTAATCCGTCTACCTCGTCTATGTTAGTTGTAATAATGTAAGGTTTGCCAATAACAAAAATGATTTCGTATGGCAAACCTCCTGTATCAATCACTGACATCTTGTGTAATTTTTGTCTCATATTCGCTTCCTGCTCATGATTAGTACAACCAGAAATAATGTCTATTGCAATTGAATCTATTTTATTTTCAGTTTGTAGAGCTAGCATGTTGTATGCGTTAACCGATGCATTATCATGGAAAAATCGTACACCACTTGGACACCGCTGTGAGACTTCTTCCTTCGTAAAAAATCTGGACTCGATAATGGCCAATTCATTATCATTTAAAGTAATACCACTGCCAATTTTTGTGAGAATAGAAGCGAACATTTAAGGAGATATAGGAAATACCATAGCTTCGAATTGCGGATTTACCGTTGGAAATACCTATTATGGATACAGTTGTTGAAGAATCAATAGGATTGCATCTCTTTTTAAAACTGACATGGCGGCTCTTGTTTCTACAAGTAATCGTACAGGACGTCCGTCTATATGAAGTTCTCTGGAGGGACATTTAAAGACGATATATCATAAGATTCAATTCTTTTTAGACTTGTTGTTTGATTTTTTAGACGTTGATTTTTTTATCAACTATATTAACTATTTTTATTAACTAATGGGTTCAGTGGAAATTTGAGTTTGTGTGCAGGCGTCCCTGGTTTGTCTACGATAGACTGAGCAACCTTGTGCGATGTTGCCTTTACGTACCAAACTAGGCATTTGTCCCCGATGGACTGAATTAGATGCACTAGAAAGGTTAGGATTTGGAATATGACTAATTACTTGATTTGGAGGAAGTTTGGATCTTGGATTGAGCAAGGGATTGTGATTTCCAACGAACTGCCCTCTTCGCTGGTCGTTTCGGAGCTTATTATTAATCGCTCGTTGAGGATTATTTAGTCTAAAACCTAGATCATTTGAATTAACAAAATAATTTGCATTAGAATTGTTTCTAAACTTATTATTGTTATAAATTATGTTGCGACATTCACTATATATATGACCTGGTCGTTTACAATAATTACAAACTTTATAAGATTTTTGATAATTATTTGGAACAATATTATTAGGTTTCCTGCTTTCGTTTATCAACGGTCTAACGATGTTTAGTCGCGCTATTCATTTTCCGAATCTTATCGTCTTGTATTGCAAATTGCCCGCGTCGCTTAAATCAGTGAATCGTGTGTGCTGCATTCAATGTGAATTGTGTTATTTGAATCCACATACAACAATGGTTTATAAAATGTGATATATTTCCAGAATAAGCCGCACCTATTGTCTATAGATCTTCTATAGAATTAAAATCCAAATCAAAGAAATAAGTTAAACCATTTGCATCATATTCTCACTTTACGAGTGTATGAGTATATATTGGAGTCCCGGGTGCAATCCGGTGTCTTGTAACATATGCGTTGCTTCTGGGGTTGAGGTCCAATTTGACTGACAGTTACAGTTCTCACACTTGCAGCGAGCCTTCAGAGCACCAGGAATAACCGCATCCTGTCCTGGTATGGACTGATGTATATATGTGAACTTCTCAGGCGGACCAGCCAAGTCCATAAGATTATTAATTTGATCCAAATGTTCTTCCCATTTTTTGAGTGCTGCAACTCATCTCAAACGCAAACAGATGTGCATCGAGATCAGCAAAGGCATTCTCATAATATGTCTCGTACACCCACAACCCGCTTCAGTCGTCTTGTATTCAGTAATAGAACTAATTCAGTGTCCTTAGTGAGTTTTTGTATTGCCACTGCCAATCTGGATACACCCCAAGCTTCCATTTGAGTGGTTTCCAAATTATCTTGCTTTTTATCACTACTGCAAATATAAATCAACGCATGATGTGGAATGCCTAAATCCTCTCTAATTGTTGGTGCATCCATGATTTGTCCTCGATAAAAAGTTCTATTAGGATATGAAAAGATGTCTGGATGCATTCTGTACTGCGTGTGTATTAAAGTTAGCGACATGAAATTCATGTTTCGAAAATTGAACTAAGGAGATATAGGAAATACCATGGCTTTGAATTGCGGATTTACCGTTGGAAATACCTATTATGGATACAGTTGTTGAAGAATCAATAGGATTGCATCTCTTTTTAAAACTGACATGGCGGCTCTTGTTTCTACAAGTAATCGTACAGGACGTCCGTCTATATGAAGTTCTCTGGAGGGACATTTAAAGACGATATATCATAAGATTCAATTCTTTTTAGACTTGTTGTTTGATTTTTTAGACGTTGATTTTTTTAATTTCATAGATTTAGAAGAGCATGAAGTTTGGGGTTTGTTGGGGGTTACCTTGTTTGTGTGCTTGCGATTCAGATTTAATATTATAATTCTCAATAGAGCAATTAACTAATGGGTTCAAAGGTTCAGTGGAAATTGGAGTTTATGTGCAGGCGTCCCTGGTTTGTCTACGATAGACTGAGCAACCTTGTGCGATGTTGCCTTCACGTACCAAACTAGGCATTTGTCCCCGATGGACTGAATTAGATGCACTAGAAAGGTTAGGATTTGGAATATGACTAATTACTTGATTTGGAGGAAGTTTGGATCTTGGATTGAGCAAGGGATTGTGATTTCCAACGAACTGCCCTCTTCGCTGGTCGTTTCGGAGCTTATTATTAATCGCTCGTTGAGGATTATTTAGTCTAAAACCTAGATCATTTGAATTAATAAAATAATTTGCATTAGAATTGTTTCTAAACTTATTATTGTTATAAATTATGTTGCGACATTCACTATATATATGACCTGGTCGTTTACAATAATTACAAACTTTATAAGATTTTTGATAATTATTTGGAACAATATTATTAGATTTCCTGCTTTCGTTTATCAACGGTCTAACGATGTTTAGTCGCGCTATTCATTTTCCGAATCTTATCGTCTCGTATTGCAAATTGCCCGCGTCGCTTAAATCAGTGAATCGTGTGTGCTGCATTCAATGTGAATTGTGTTATTTGAATCCACATACAACAATGGTTTATAAAATTTGATATATTTCCAGAATAAGCCGCACCTATTGTCTATAGATCTTCTATAGAATTAAAATCCAAATCAAAGAAATAAGTTAAACCATTTGCATCATATTCTCACTTTACGAGTGTATGAGTATATATTGGAGTCCCGGGTGCAATCCGGTGTCTTGTAACATATGCGTTGCTTCTGGGGTTGAGGTCCAATTTGACTGACAGTTACAGTTCTCACACTTGCAGCGAACCTTCAGAGCACCAGGAATAACCGCATCCTGTCCTGGTATGGACTGATGTATATATGTGAACTTCTCAGGCGGACCAGCCAAGTCCATAAAATTATTAATTTGATCCAAATGTTCTTCCCATTGTTTGAGTGCTGCAACTCATTGACGGCAACGCCGTCTCACCAAAATATTTCTAGTTTTTCTAGTTAATATATAAAATTCGATAAAGAAAAATTCAAAATAATCAGACAATTCATTGATTATTGAAAGTAGTTTCTTCATAGTTTTCATAAACAGCTACAGTTGGGTTAGCACGTATTCCAATATACATATGATACTTATGTTGATTCGCACACTAGCGTAGGTACATATATATAGATATATCCTTTGAAGTTGCTATTTGCGAACATTACAAAACCCCGTGTCCTTTTTTAGGCACCTTCAGATGGGAGATGCACAGAATATTATAATGCTAATAGGGCTGGGCGTAGCTACATATTCCGTTTAAATAGCGCATTTTCTTTTAGAGTTCACTATTTGCGAACATCACAAAACCGTGTTGCATTTTGCGATGCGCCCAACTTGTAACCTTAACATTCCCCGCCTCATTTACATTTCAACAAGTCTTGCTTTGATTCACTATAAATTTCAGAAGCTATTACTCCTTCCGCGAGGGTAGGAAACGGTGTACATACAGTCCGTGACTCGCACTTGGTTGGATTTCTTATCTTCAGTTTTCACGCAAATGTACACCACAACCTGGATTTATGTACTAGCGTGTTCCTGCGAAACATTATTTAATGAATTTATGGTAGCAGTCGCCTCAGTAGTAGTTCCTCTCCCGAATTTGCAGTGGTATATTCTGTTTTATATATATTTACCTATATGTACACATGTGTGCCAAACGTGACACAATTTTGAAAAGGAATTGCGCTGATTCGAAGGACCTTAATGCTTTCTCCTGTCACTCCTGTTCAATGTAAGAACAACCACTCACCTTTATCAATTCTCCTCCAGCACATAAACAAAGCACCACAAATTGTTTTAGCTTTCACTGGTTTTTCGTAATTTTTACTTATTACGCCGGACAATTCAATATACACGATGTTCACCTCAACATGACAAGGCGCGACCAACTAGATTTATAGTTCGCGCGCAAAACGGGCGGCGATGCCGCGCCGTGTGAGCCAAATTGGCGCCAGATTTGGAGAGGACTCCAGCTCGCGGTTGCCCTTCACCAAACGGAGCGAACAAGGATCGAACATGTGTTGATTACATATTTAATAATATGTAGATTGCACAATTGCAATCTTCGTGATATTCCTGAGAGGGAAATTAAATTTATTAGAAAACTCGCTGTCGACTGGTGTCTTGTCATTATTTTGTAAGGCTATTATAATACTACCGTGGACAGTTAGTTGTTCTGCAAATAAGCAATGGATCACGAGTCACGTGAAATCTCTTGTTTTTATGTAAATATGTACATATTATAAGTTAATTGTTACAACATAGTTCATCAAAATATGTATAAAAGCGGTTTTATTTTTAAATATTTGTAATAAATTTAGTATGTAGTAATTATTGATTAAATTGTAAACTTTTTCCAAAAATAAATGTATATGTTGATTATATTTTGTTTAAATTTTCGACTACAATACAACTTTTCAGCAGAAGCCTATAAAATTTGTAGAATTCTTGTTCAACATCAGTGTTTAAAAGCTTCAAACGCATTGCCTCTTAAATTGTGCCGTTCATAGCATTCGACATCACTCTCGGAAAACAACGAAAACACTAATTACAGTTTAATATTTTTGGCAAAACAACGTTGAACCTATAGAAGACTTGAAGTAGTAAAACGAAATAACAGCGTGTTTCTGAGATTTTGCAAAAAGATTTACATTATGTAAACAACATTAAACATATATTAAAAACATTACTTACACGTTCATTATAGCACAATAAAATAAAATATAACGAAAAGTTTGCTACAAATATCCGCTTCTTTCCGGGCAGTTAGCGGGAATCATTGTGATTGGACAATAATAAAGCATTCTCGCGGCGGCTAATGTGCGCGCAAATTTGAAATAGGAATAAATGTAAACCAACGTAAATAAAACACACAAAATATTGCATATTACGCGCATGTATGTATATACGAATGTATAGTTCCAATTAGTAGTTAATTGTCTGCAATTATTATGAAGTTACACTCGAAGAAACAGAAAATATTTTTTATTTATTATTAAAATGTGCAAGGATTCAAAATTATCAATTCCATTGCCTTAAAACAGTTGTCTATGGTGTCTGTGGTTATTCGTTGTCTGTGTCACGGCTTTTCAGTGACAGCCGGTTTCATTTACGAATTGCGGTGTCGCGTCGTCGTTCGGGTATTTGTGCATTTGTGCGAAATCGACTTGGAATCTCTCATAGTACATAAACGCGTCTGTTTTTGTGGAAGCAGAGATTATAACTACTTAACACGTAAGTCTTTTTTTCTTTGTGCAATCTTTGTATTAATGTAAACTAGTTTCTGCCACATATGCCTCTTAATCCCTTTTTAAATCTCTCAATATTATTACTGTTACATATGTATTGAGCCACATCAAAGTTCCACAAACACTCGTAATGAAAGTCTTCGCAATCATCGCGACGCCGGCTTATTTTCGTTGCGGCCAAAATTCTTTCTCTCGTCCGCATATACGTGTCACCTCCTCTTCGATTAAATATATGTACTAATAATTATGTTGTTGAATACACTGATATAATTATTGCCATTCTTGGTAGAATGTCGCGAGAGTGTGCACCGCAGTGCTCCTATGAGACACAATCCACTCTCAACTTGCTGCCATATATGGATAATGGGAAATCGGCAAAAGATGCAAACAAATGGACGTTTGAGGTGGCTTGGGAAGTCGCCAACAATGGTAGCTATTTGATCTCTAATCATTATTATATATATAACAAAAGAATGTTTAATGTTTTCTTATGGTTTTTATTTGTTCTTTATATAAGTTAATTAATAGTGCTGAAATAGTAATATTATAAGAATTAAGAGTGATATTTGCAATAGTTGTTCTATCTACACGTACACAAAGTAAGATATAACTTTGTTTCAGTCGGAGGCATTTACTCGGTGATCAAATCAAAAGCGTATGTTTCTACCCAGGAAATGGGCGACAACTACTGTTTACTAGGTAATCACTGAATTAGAAATAATGTTAATAACAAATGGGCAAATTATGTATATAAAGTGAGCAAATATGTAACACAGTACATTGTTTTACATTCATGCATTGACCTAAAGTTGTTGTGCACGTTCTCTCATTTAAACTATAACTACAGCCTTATGATTATATTTTTAACTAATTTAAATGTGACGACTGAGACAGACCACAGCTGGAGTGGTTGTTAAGATAACTTGGAATGAAAATAAACCCAATGACCTGAAACACAATTATATTTATGTTCTAAAGGTCCCTACAAAGAGAATTCTGCCAGGAATGAACTAGAAGAGACAGAATTTGCTGCGAATTCCCCGTTGACTGCTGCCGTCCATGTTATGCGAAGCCAAGGTTATAAGGTATACTAAGTTATATTAAGTTATATGCACTACCATGTCTTTGAAAATGTTTCTAGTAATAATTCTTAATCGTTTTTTATATGACTTCAGTTACACACTGGTACTTGGTCAGTGGAGGGCAACCCCCAATTAATATTATTTGAAATCGAGTCTGCAGCCCATCAAATTGATTTATACAAACAAGAACTCCGGAAAGCTTGTAATTTGGCAGTACCACATTTGGACATTGAGGTGAATGATGCTATTGTTCTAGGCTTCATGGTAGCTCGATTCATAGCAGAGGTGAGTTGCATTTGAATAGTTGATCTTGTATTAAATAATATATTAAATTGTGTTGATTATGTCCACAGTTCCGAAAAGTTCTTGAGACCTACAGTTCTGTTCCACCGCGTGTAGTGGGACATTTTCACGAGTGGCAAGCTGGAGTCGGCCTTATAATGTTGCGGTTAGTGAACGGTCACAGGAAACATATTGTGCACTTTGTAAAAATATAACAATCCATGGATGCATTTTTTATTTTCAGTACTTGGCAAGTTGATGTGGCCACAGTTTTCACAACTCATGGAACGCTACTTGGGAGGCATATGTCTGAATATGACAGAAACTCCTATTATAATTTAGATAAAGTGAGTTTTTAATGACATAATATTTATTATTAAAACATTATTTATAATAATTAAATTTAATCATAATTTATTATGCTCTTTTAGGTGTCTGTCTGCGATGAAGCAAATAAACGTGGTATCTTTCACAGATACAATATGGAAAGAACTGCGACTCTATCAGCGCATATTTTCACAACTGTTTCTGAAATTATTGGTATACTCATATTTATTACTAATCATACATGTACCTACATATGTTCACATCTGTGTTCAACTTAGTGCCATAAACATAATTAAATAAAATGGAAATACATTCAGGTTACGAAGCGGAAAAGCTGCTGGACCGGAGGCCAGATGTAATAACTCCAAAGGGGTTGAATAATAACGAATTTAGAGTATCTCATGACTTCCAGAATTTGCATGCTCTTGCTAAGGAAAAGATAAATGATTTTATTAAAACGCATTTTTACGGGTAAGTATTATATTAATTTTTATATTGCAACTAAATAACAAATATTATAGCAATTAATAATAATTGTTTTAGGCATTTAAATTTTAATTTGGAGAAGACCCTTTATTTCTTCATTGCTGGTAGATATGAATTTTACAATAAAGGACTAGACGTTTTCATCGAATCTTTAGCGAGGCTTAATTCTCATTTGCAGGTACGTAATTAGAAATCATTAATAACATGTGTAATGGACTACGTGGAATATTATTTTCATTGAAGGCGTCTGTCTAGTTGAACATATACTTTTTATACATTTATTTTTAGTCCAGTGGCTCTGATACAACGGTCATCGCATTTCTTATTTTTCCGGCGAAGACAAATGGTTTTAACGTGGAAACTTTAAACGGGCAAGCTGTTGCAAAGTCGATAAGAGATACTATTCAAGGTATCCAAGAGAAAGTTGCGAACAGAATGTATGACACCTGTTTAAGGTGAGTTATACATAGTTATAGGTCTCTTTTCAACTCTATACGTTAGAGCGAGAGACATACATTATATGGAGATTCATAAAATACTAGACTAATATTGATAATTTTCTTTTCCTTTTTCTCTTAAAGTGGTAATGTGCCTAAAGCATCTGATTTGCTTTACAATGAAGACAAAGACCGTATGAAGGGATGTGTGTATTCGTTGCAACGTGATGGATTGCCGCCTGTGACTACGCATAATGTGGTAAGTTCATGTTTTGGTAACTAATTGTACTTTAGCTATGATCTTGGCGGAAACAAACGATCGCAGAAACTTGCATCACTGCATCATGCCCATGTTTATATATTTTCAGGTTGATGACTTCAGGGATCCTATATTGAACGCCTTGAGACACTGCCAATTGAATAACGCGAGTCAAGATAGAGTAAAGGTAATTATTACAATATGTGGTAGAGTTTTATTATTATTTATTCATAACTGTTATATCATG